>WBMV01005184.1:236895-239395 GCA_013396655.1 Campylorhamphus procurvoides | reverse complement strand
AACCCCCAAATCAGAATGTGTTGCTAGATTGTGAAAACAAGGCAGAATCATTTAGCTCTCAATACAGCACCTAGAACTGCAATATCTCCCAGTCTGAATACTAAAAAGAAGACCGGAAGTACACATAATAAAGCCAATGCCTTCCTCACCTCAACCATCCTTGGTTTTCAAGGACCAAAGGCTTTCACCATTCGAGTTTATAGAAGTGCTGAAAACTAGGACTTTTCAAGTTTGTCAACAATATTTCAAATAAAGATTTCTGTATTACATGGTATGATTATGTATTATCTGTATTCCTACATATTATTACTATGTTGCATTCACTGCATCTGCTACTTTCAACTTCATCCAAATATTTGATATATAAGATTTTCAAGAATTTATTTATTTTTTTCAGTGAAAATTTTAAACAGAGGTAGGTCATGTCTGCTAATGCCAAGGAGTTTCAGATCATCCTATAACCTAGATCAGAAAAGCACAGGATCAGGACTGGTTTAATGTGATACTTTTGAGTTGTGAGCTACAGGGGGTGAAGAACTGATCTACATTTCTTTTCACTGTTTGTTGCCTTAATACCCTGGAAAAGTTCAGAAGACAATTTAGCTGGTAGATATCAGGATTTGACACTCACAATTCAGCTCTCTACCAGAAGGTAAGAATCTTTTGAAGTAGCAAAAAATGCAGAGAAGGATCTCGTGATTTTCTTCTGAATCACAGTAGAAGTCCCCATGGTTCTCAAGGCCTTTTGCATAATTTGGGGCATACTATGTCAGTACTAACATTTTAAAACAAGCACAGTTAATCTTACACGGTCTTACATATGAACAAACTGACTGAATGTGTGTGTAAAGAATTGCACCTGCATGTCACTTAGATATTCCTCAACCTGTGATATATCTTCCATGTACAAGAGAGAGACCAGAAATTAGACCAGTAAACTTTGAACACTGAATGCATTCCTATATCCTGGAAAATTTTCTGTCATATAAATGCATTGCTTCAGGTTGGTACTTTTTCTACCTACTTTATCTAAAGTAGGTACTTTATCTATGGCAGAGTTTGAGTTTGGCATATTACTATCAGTAATATTTTAGGTATCAATAAAATGCTTTTTACTCTTTAATTTTTACTTCAAGTACAGCTTAAAAGGTAGGTCTGCATTCATCCTACTAAGGATTGACATGTAGCTTCTGTTGACTTTGAGCTACAAGCTACTTCAAGCTACTCATACAGCATGTTCTTTAGAAGCTTTCTATTACTTATAGAGTTCTGTCCAAATCAAGCTGTAATCTACTTAAAACAGAGTTATACCTCAAATAAAAGGCAAATAGAGTTTGAGGGCTGATGATTCTGACATTGCTAGGAAATCCTCTAGGAAATTAATATAAAGGGAAATCTTAATGTATTAAATGTATTTTAAAAAAAACTTAAATCATTCATATAGTTTGCCAAGAGAAGTTGTGTAGTTTCCATCTGTGAAGATATTCAAAAGCCATAAGGACATGTGCCGGGGTATCAACGTCTGGGTGACCCTGCTTCTGCATGGGGGTTGGACAAGCAGGTGTACAGAGGTCCCTTTCAACCTCTGTACCAATTGATCACACCATGCTCTGATTCTGTGAAACAAGAGAAATGTACATGAATGCTCCTTTGCCTGAGCTACAGATTATACTTCTACTCTCTTCTTCACTCTCATTCTACTCCCTTTACTACCTGTGATTGCTCTCAGATAAACATTTCTAGCAAAACACTTTGAATTTAAGTGAGAGAAAAATTTGTAACCTCTAATTGTGGCAGAAACCAAGAAAGGTATTTAAACATAAGTGCGTGATCAAAACATTCTCATTGTCATGGATAGTGTTAATACAGATTTTCCATTCTTTACTATAGACTAAAGAAATAAAATGAATAAAACAACTTACATTTATATTCTCAGATAATAGATTAGAATTTTTTCTTAGTACAATGACACAAAAGGGTCTTAAAAAAAAAAGAGTAACTTTCTATCTGTCGTGGTTTTATCTGGTTAGGGTTTGGTTTTGTTTTTTTTTTCATAAGAGGAAGATTGACTTCTGTTGGAAGCCTCTGGAAGTTTCCCTCCATCCTATAGAGCAGGGCCAATGAGGGCCAGCTCCGAGGAAAACTTCCTGCTTTTGAACCATTAAGTTATGCCCCTGCGTGAAAACATATTTAAGAAGTTGTGGCACAGTTAGAATTCGGCAGCCATGGCTTAACAACATCACAACGCAGACATCAAGGTCAGTGCAGGAGAAGAGGAGAAGGAGGGGGAGGGGCCCCACAGATCAGAGAAAGGACTTAAAACTATTATTCCCTGAATACGTTGGTGATGACCATGGTGATTACGAGTTGTCCCCTCGAAGCCCATGGGATCCATCGGGGTGCAAAGATCCCCCTGTTAGAGCAGGGGGAGGCATGAAAGAAGCTGTTACCTCGTGGGAGGCCCCCAAGGTGGATCAGAATCTTGCAGAGATTTGCAGCC
>WBMV01005184.1:162312-236732 GCA_013396655.1 Campylorhamphus procurvoides | reverse complement strand
GGCCTTGAAGGAGTTTTGCTGGATATCAGGCATTTATTCAGGGTCGAACCACGACACTGTCACAGAAAAGAAATGAAGTAATTGTACAATATTTTTCTGATAATGTAACATCCCATTATGGGTCCACCTCTGTAACTTCTGGTTTGTCTCACTGGATTGTTTCAAGAATAGTGTTTACAAAACTCTATGTCCCAGGCCCTTTCCTCCAATTCCTTGTACCACTTATGGATGTGGAATCCATTCAATGTTATATACACCCTTGTGCAGTGGTTCACATAGGGTGTGAATTCATTGGAGTTCTCAGCTGCTAAGTGTGCTTTTAATCAAGCTGCATGATTTTGTAATTATTTATTAATGTTTCAGTGTATGCATTTTCCATAAATTGTATCATAAAGCTTGCATCAGTTCCAGACTTTTCTTCCAGAAGTTTTTCTAGTGAGATATCTGTATTAAATGGTCTTTTGACAGTGGTTAGACAGAGAAACTGCCAATTCCTGATGCTGTTCATATTTCTTACCTATCTGAAACAAACAAACAAAAACCACCTACATGAAGAAAAAGTACCTTTAATGTTTCAGAAGTTCTTATTGAACTTGAAGATAGAATTTCTGTAATATTACCTTAGTGCAAATGTTGACCAATAATTCATTTTTGCTCCTGCACTGATACACAAGAAAACAAAAAAACAATTGTGCCACAATATATTGCACTTAATCAAGCAGTGTCTTTTAATATTAGGATCTGAAATATTACAGCAATAATTATTTCTCCAATGAATGTTTGAGTTTATCTAAAGTAACAGAGAAATCATAACCCAACCACAGAAGATGGTATTAACCTATACTAAAATCAATTACTCTTCAGATATTACTTAAAAGCACTTTTGCTTATGCCAGGCTTTCTTACCCTTCTTTTTTAATTCAATTAACATTAATTAGTAACAGGACTTTTGAGGTTTTCTCCAGAACTCCAAAGCTTTTGTGAGACACATGTATGTGTCAGAAAATTGCCATTTACAAATATTGGTAAATATTATTTATTGATTTCTGGTTTAGAATACTCGTTATTAAGGAATGAGTATACATGTAAGGTGAAAAAGACATTGAATATGTTTGTTCAATGCTATTTATATGCATATGTTGTATTGAAAGGCATGTACGTGTAAGAGAATTCACTGGATATATTAGAATTATATATACCTAACAAGGCGGAGTGCATTTTAAAAAATAATCCTAATTTTATTGGGTAGTTGATATCAAAAAACTTCTTCCGCACACATTGTATTTCCTTACAATATTCAGTACACATGGTTATGGTTTGATGAAGCACTTCGAGCACTTACATAAAATCTGTGAGGGAAAAAAGTCCTTATTTCATTATAATGTCCAACTTCACATAGAGTTGTTTTCCCCAAAACAACTTAATTAATTCAATATGGTATAAGTTGCAAAAACAAACACACCAGAACCTTTAAAGGGATTCACGTGCATAGGTCATTAGGGCTGTGTGGCCTCATATAGTTAGTTAAAATTCTCAGAGGTTAGTTTATATCTTGATACTTTAATAAACAGTTTCAGCTTTGGTGAAAGCTGGAAAGCTTAATCCATTAAGAGCCATTCAGAACCAAAACAAACAAACAAAGCTTTAACCACTTCAGTGGCAACAGCACAGAATAAACAAGCAGTCTCCTTCGAAAATCCCAGCAATTTTAGGATCAATAGCCTCACTCTGTGCTTCTAAGTGATGAAAGCTAGAAAATCTCTGCTGTCGGCTCTTTTCAAAAATGTTTCTAGCAAAGATTTGGTTGCAAATTTGATGAGTTGAGTTTAGCAATACCCATGTAGTCTGGAACACTGACTTAAGTACTATCACTGGTCACAATGAAAACAAACCAACTCAAACATCACTTTTAGTTGAAATTTCCCCTCTTTACCCTTAATTTACAAAGTTGAAGTACCTTTCAACATCTCTTACAAGTACTTATGATTGGAGTTCTTTGATTTTCTACTTATCATCAGTATAATTTTTTCCTTTTTTTGTACTAGTAATTTTTTTTAAAAAAAGGAATATATTTTGTAAGTGTAAAACCAGTACAGGGACTTACTAAAGAATGTAAGGCTTTCTCAAAGTACATTTAATCTGATCTACCAATGTGGATAATCAAATCAGCAAATATATCTATATGCACAGAAAGAACAAAAATAAACATTTTGTCCTTTAAAAGTTTAAAAGCCTGCTAAGTCCTTTTAAACCACTGCCATTGTATATTGACTTTCATGAAAATAGTGTTTACTTCCTTTTACTTAGTCTAGGCTTATGTCATTCACCAGAGCTATTATATAGTAGATTTGTTATCCTTCCTAAGGATCTTAAATTATTCCTGCATTTTTATACAAATATTGATGCCTTTGTGTCCTGTTTTTAAATACAATTATGCATATGTTTGTTATTTTGGATTTTTTTGTTTAAATTTCAGTTATCCTTAATTATAAACTCAGAAGTACAATAGGAGGAGTATTTATTTTTTAGCCAGCAGTGTCAGGTAGTTTGCATTTTACCCACAAATTATCTAGAAGCTTTAAATTATATACTTTCTTAGGTAATCAAAAGACACTGTAGGGACTGCCTGTATATGTCTACAAGCTAATTCATCTACTATGAATTGTTGGGTTTTTTGTAATCAACCAACTTCATTAATTGTACTTTTAAAATTAAATCAACAACATAGAATACTGTCAATATGAGAATTATGAGCAGCAAAACGGAACCTCTCCCCAGATTTTTGTTTACAGATCATACAGTCAACCCAATTTTTTCCCTAGAAAGGCGTAGAATCAGGATAACATTTGAAATATGTGGCTTTATACAAGGACACTGTTGTTCAGTCCTGATTCATTAAGATGCCTGATGCATAAGTGAGTTGTCAAACGATATGTGGGTGGCTGTAATGGCAGCATGTAGGTTTGTATGGAAAACAAGTATGGCACTGTGAAGATTTTTTCTCTCTTTCATCATATAGGTATTCACATGTAACACTTGTGAGGGGTCTGCTAAGAACCTTGCTGTCAAATGAACTAATTCATTAGAAACACAGGCAAGTTTAAAACAAAGTTCTCCAAAGGCAGAAAAAAAAATCACCTAGACTTTCTGTAGCCTAACCAAGTGACAGACACATAGGCAACTTCATTGCTGCCAGAACAACACTCTGCACAGCCCACCAGCAAGCTATTTGTCACTGCTACAAGAATATCCTCCGCAACTTGGCATCAGGGTCCCTGGGTAGCCAACTGTGCTTGCATAGCACTGGAAGTGCTATCCAATAATAGGGAGGAAAATGATCAGAGGATCTCATTATTTTTGCAAAGTATATTATTGTAAGAAAAACATATCCTTATAGCCATAAACATGAAGGGTCTATAGGAAAATATCGATTTACAGAATATCACAAAATTGTATCCTATATGAGTTTATGGGAAGACTGTGTTTAACTCTGCTTCCTTTTCCCTCCCTTCAGTCTTCCTGCCCATCAAAAATGAGACTGAATATGCCATTCATCTGTTATAATAGGGTAGAAAGAAATAAGGGGTTAAAACAATCTCTAGCATTATGCCATTATACATTATCTCAGAATTGAACATGGCTAAATAGCAGTACATATATAAGGGTATAATGTTGAATTTTAAAATTTTCATGTAAGATGGTGAAAAAGGGCATTTTACTTGCAGAAGACCTTCAAACCCTGTTAGTTTTGATTTGAAACAGAAAGTCAGATATTGCTTTTTCTGTCACAAAGGTCAAATCTTGCATTATGTTGTGTGATACAATTCATTACAAGCCCAAATCAGCACATCCTTTGATATAAGCTTGGCCTATGCAGAAAAATTCCCTTTCCTGTTGCTTTGGGCCCTACATAGTACACTGGATCCTACATACTTAAAAGCTACTGACTGTGCAGTTGCAACTATCTAATTATTATCCTCAAATATCAAACAACCAAATAAGAATCAAAGGCAAGAAGAGGAGGTGGGACAATTCCGTTTCATAGGGACTAGAGAAGAAAACAATGAAATTAATAAACCAATCTGATTTTTTCAAAATTTGCATTACCCTGGACATTCTTTTTAACTGTCTTATAGTTAAAGCATGACATAACACAAGAGGCATGTGTGGATGCTCACAAAAGACAACCATTCACTTATTTTGTGGTGGTGACTTGGTACATGGAGTCCCAAGTAAAGAGCTCTTCCTTTACAGGCCAGTGGATTTCCAAGGTACTGTGTAGGTAGTCAAGGTAGTGCCATATGGCTAGTGTGAAGGAGACACATGAAATAGAACATTCATAACCTGAGAGTACTAGAGTGCTGATTTACCATGGCATACACTGTATGCACTGTGTGAAAACTCATTAACTTTATTCTGTGGAAAATGTATTGGTAGCTGCGCAAGATTACTCCCTTTATGCACTGGGTAGAAATCTAACCAAAGACTCTAACATCTCATTATTCAAGTAAGGTACTGAACAAGCTCATGGGAAATCTGGGCATCATTTTTCTCATCTGTGATCATGGTAAGAGTCTATACTGTGATTAGAATAGTGCATTCAGAACTCCTTGCAAAAGCAGGAGATCATGAGGCTCTTATCCCTCAATCACTCTCCTTCTCACTGGTGTTATAAATGTGACATCATGGGCTCTGTACTGTCTTCACTTTTTTTAGCATCTCTTCTTTCATGTCTAGTTCCTCACTTATGCAGCTTATCTAGAGCTATTGTTGGGCTCCCCTTTTAGGTCCTGGAAATAAACCTAATGATCAAAGACCAAGAAGTATCCATAGAACTTCATTGGAGGTAGAAGAGTTTGAGACTGTAAACTTGTCATCAAAGGCAGGTACACTTGGGAGAGGGGAAAAGGAGCAGACAAAATGGGAAAATGACAAAATGAAAGACTGCTGTTGCAAAACCATAATGCAATGCTATTATAAATTCCTTTTTCACATCAGATGTTGTAAATTAGAGTACAGCAAAAACCACAACTGGTTTGTTCTGGTTGCAAGCTGTCCATTTAAAATGGGTCATGTATCCTTAAGATAGGTGTTATAAGATTTTTGTACAACAATTGAAATTATCTATTTAACTGTATATGCACTCTTTTTTAGCTTTACAATTTTAGTTTTGTTGACATGGCTAATAGTGCTTTATGTTGCATGGTAGCAGACTGCCATAATTTTTCTTAAAATATTTTAAATAACTGATTTAACTGATGTGATTACTTAAGATATGTGGATAATTGAGAATTATTAGATTTATCTTTCAGGAAATGTGAACATATAAATTAGTATTTTTCTTTTCTCTGTCTCTTCATTCATTTTGTAAAGGTTGTGACTGTTTGGAACCATTTTTATAGTTTATATAACATATCATATTGAAATTTCAAATGGAAATTCACATACACCCCAAGGCAAAAATGGGCATTTCTATTAATGAATTTGAAAAAAGGATCTAACAAAGAATTGCTCCTTTTCATCTCCTACAGTACTGAGATCTCTGTTTTATTAATAAACAGCATTAAAAGAAATGGGCAAGCCTTATTAACATTAACAACATTTGAGCACCCCAGACCTCTTCTTACTATGAATATTTAAGTAGTTAAACTGACTGTAAAGAAGTTTGTTCTTCACATATTGACACAAGGATGGCATTGGTTCTTATCACGGTCCTGCTGAAATTATTGACATTTTACTGCTGAATTCAACATGGAGATGATCAGGTCTAGTGGAAACACTTGGAAAATTATTTATTTATACTTCAATAGAACAGAACTTCTTAAATGTTCAGAGTTTTTGAAATTATTTGAAATTACACTACAATGAAAAAAGAATATTGTAATAATCTTTGCTACTGACATGGCTGCTCAAACACCTTTTATACTTGGGGCTTCAGATGCTATACTTCAAAGGTTGCATCAAACTCTGCCTTGCTGCATGACAAGAAAAGGGAATCTTTAGACCACAGTGGACTGATTGATCTGGTGCTAAAGGTCAACAAACACTGCACATGCCTGCTTGGGACTAAAGTTTTAAAGGGAAATTTAGCCAAGCAGGATTAAGCTGTGCATTCTTTCTTCAATATGAGTGCATTGTCAAGGGGAGTAAAACAAGCATATTAAAAAAAAAAAAAGAAAAAAGAAAGTCCATAAGTCCATAAAAATTCTTGCAGAGTTAGTATACGGTTTGCTTGTACAGAGGCACTGTATGGTTGTCACATTTTTACTTTGAGAGTTGCCATGAGTGACATATTCATGCATTCAGTTAAAGAATGAGATTGACAAATATGCAGCTTGGGACAATAGAAAATAGTTAATCATACTTGGGAACAGAAGATTACTGACTCACACCAAAATACCTTCATCAGACCAGACCTGCACAAAAACGAATTAGATATACCTGAACTGTCCAGAGAGGCTGGACAGTTATATCCCTGTTTTCTGTTTTATCTAGACCTTCATTCCTTTTGTCTGCCTCATTTACTTAACATATGTAAGGATAAGAATCAGACTGCTTGCTGACTGCAGGAGAGTGGGTGTTTCTATGACTAAAACACAAACATGTCTTCAGTACTTCCCACTCACCAATCATGGAGCTGCCTGGAGATAGCCCATAAGAAATGTTAAGCAGAATGAGAGACAAAGAAACCAAGCCTCTGTCATGTAGGCACTTCACTGCAAGTGCTCTGCTTCCACTTATTCAGGTGACCTCTAACTACAGAGATTTCTTCTGAGGCAGGGTTCCTGAGGGGACTCAATCTTTTTACAGTCCATGTGGAAAGGGGAAAAATGTCACCTGAATTTTCTGTACTGATTTTGTAATGATTAGAACATTTAGGTGGGAAATGGATTGTCATCTCCTGCTCCATTGCCTTTGGAGAGGACTTTAGTCATAGGTCTGTGGGCGTCTAGGGTGTCTAGCCCTGAACTCTGAGCTCCATTTCTTAATATCACACAATACCCCCTCTTTACAATTGTCCCTGGACTTTAATAGAACATTATCTAGTTACAGATCATCACTCTTAAAAAAACCAAGCATCCTGTAGGAATAAAGGGAATTTTTGTTTATTCCTTGGAACTTCCAGCTAATTTATGACAGACTGGGAGACTCAGCAGGAGAATCATAGGCATTACAGCTGCAACTAAAATCAGCCACAAGCTCATATTTCTGAACAAGAAAATGAGCAAAACAAAACTCATATTTTACTTTTGACTTTTTGCATTAGCCTTGCTGTAACAATTTAAAGCTGACATGACCTCAAGCAGAAGTCAAGAACAAGAACAATACACATGCTGACTATTGAAAAAGTAGTATATCAGACACTGCTTTTTTTTTTTTAATAAAGAAAAACAATTGTATATAATCAGAATGCAAAAGGTTACGCTTTGGGAAAAGATTGCGTAAGTTTGAGATACAAGAGGATTTGGAAAAAGATCAAAAGTAGCAAATCAAACTATTCTTACAGATAAAATTTCAGTATTATTGTTTTCCACAATAATGCACATGAATACTTGCTGTTGAACTAGAAAATGAAGACTCAGGATACTAAAAACTATCTAGGAGTAGTCTGTGAGAAAAAATGGAAAAATCAGCAATTTTAATAGGAGCAATATTCTGCTGTCAGTGCCTTTTCATCAAGGGAGAGTCAGGGTAACAGAGGAAGAAGATTTCCTGAAACTGTGCCAAATAACAGGTTGTTGATTAATATTACACCAAATATTCAAAAAAACTTTGTTGGTTTATGACTAAGACGCCTTAAACAAAAAACTAGAGCTATTAGTCAGTGCAACACAAGGAAGCCTCCTGTAAAGGTGATGTCTTATTCTGTGTATTCACACACCACATGTCACATCAGACAATTGCTCTCACAGATTCTGCAGCTCCACAAGATGCACACTGCCACTTCCAATATTTTATGGAGAAAACCTCTAAATTCTTCAGTTTTGTGTATCAGTCTGAAATATTTCTGGAGGAAGCCAGGAGGAAGCACATAAACATTTCTAAAACCTCTGTAGCAAAAGAGAAAGTGAAATAACTTACAGGGAAAAAAAAAATCAAAAGAAGTGATACTGAGATGACCTTGACGTACAGTTATTGTTGCCTTAGGAGTGAGGACATGGAATAGTTTTTGTGTGTGTTTTGGTTTTGTCCAAGGAGGTAAGAGTTAACTGTTGAAGTGAAGGAATGTGTGAAGTGTGCATAGTGCTGAAAGGTTGAAGTTTATTTTCAAGCTTATTTGAAGGGTGAGGAGCAATTGAGGAGTAAATGTGCCAAGATTAAGCAGATAGGGGAAATTCAGCCACCCTCCTAGATTTCTTCCTTGCTTTCTGATTGTTGAACGTCAGCATTACCGACAGATTTTTGAAGGATGAACCTGAAAAGAAGTCTACAGTCAATACTGCAATATATTAAATTCAATTATTTTTAAATATGGAGAACATCTCCTCATCCACAGATTTTTATATAATGCCTTAAGGCATTATATAAAATCCTTGAGGATACTCCAGAAGAAATAGCATATTTTGACAATATATATTGGGGTTTCAGTTTTGTTTTAAATTCATCAAATTGTTTTGCATGTTTATAACCAGCCCTATTCCAGAAAACGTTTATACATACACATAAAAATACTGCTCATGGTGGGGAAATAATGCTAAGTATAAGCTCAGTGTTTTGATGAATCCAGGCCTAAGAACAGAAATGATTGTAAACACTCTGAAAACATCTTATAATGAAATGTTGTAGTGTATGAAGTGCAAAAACAACTAGCATGCTATTCTTGGAATGCAATTATAGAGATAACATTCCTGATCTCTCTATTAAATTCCAGAATGAAGACCAAGATAATTAAAATGCAATTGTCACTGCTTTTTCATGTACTGCCTGAAGTTAGACAACACCTTGATTCACTAGGTCTTAACTATTATAAAATATATTTATATGTTGAGTTAATATTTGTTATTATATTTTATATTTAGTCAGGTATCCCTGTACTGTATTCGTCTATACTTTGTGATTAGCAACAATTGCTTGCTCAACTCTCAGCTCACAACCACTAACAAAGGACAGCAGTGGCATATATGCTGTAATCTTATGGTTCCTGGTCCACTGCTTTAGGAGAAAAAATAAATTTCCTTAAAGTGAATATTGTATCTTTCACCATTTCAGTGTATTGCACTAAAATGAGATGGACATAGAGCAATTCACTCATATTACATTATATAATTCCTTACTCATTTGGCTTAAAATTTCATTGCTTTAGATATTATTATTTAAAAATCATAACCCTAAAACCTCTTTTTGTTTTGCTCTGACTTTTTTTTGTAAACTGGACTTTCCTCCTGTGATATTGGATATGCTTTTGTGTGTATTTTAAAAACTTCTTATCAAAAAGAAAAGGAATAAATTGAGAATAAATTTCCTTAGCTGCAGAAAGCAGCTGGCCAAAATTGCTATTAGCAGATCCAGTAAGCAATGGGCCAATATTGTTATTACCAGACAAACTGATAAAGAACATAACCTTGAACTACGAAGATATTGAAAAATCAGGTTGTGGTCTATATGATATGAAAGGTATATATTATGGTTAGCTCTCTGTACAGTTACATTTGTAAAAATCATCTTGTCTAGGAGATATGGGATGGTCTTTTGCACTTGCTGTGATTAACATCTAATCAATGTGAATGGTCAGCTGAGAAGAACGTATATCAGGAGGGATACTGTGGCCTTTCTATCTTAAATCAAAGTTCACATGTGATTGTCATGAAACTCTTGGTAAATGCCCAATATATTTCTAGATAGGAATTGGAAATAGTCCTTAGTATGTAACTACAAAATATGCAGCCATTACATCATTAGTAATACAGAAATATAGCACATATTTATTATTTTAGACTTCAATGTAGGAAATACTTTCTTGAATGGGGACATACTGAAACAATACCCTGTTTCAAAAGAAACTGGTTTTTATCCTAAATCCCCTGTCTAACCAGTAGATTTATGATAATATCTGAATATGGGTTATGATCATTGTAAAGCGGTTCTGTTTACTAAAAATGAGATTTACAATGGTGTTGAGCACCTTCATTTCTTAGGAAAGACAGAGGGCCTCAGATATTCAACACCTCAATACCATATTTTCATTTAGATAGATACAAAATGCAGCACATTCCAGTAAACACAAGGCTGATTTAATTTTGTCTCTGTTCACTTTATTGATTTTGTTGGAATACTGCTGAGTTTACAGTGCTGCATACTAATTCCTGCCAGATTCTGCCTTCACTGCTCACAGTGAGCATTATTTTACTCTCAGAGTAGTCCCATGGACCAAAATGGGATACCACCACTATGTGAGGCACAGCAGCAGGATACGGCCCTGGCAGCAGATTGTTGCGTATTGGTTTTTATCCTCATCTTACATTATTAGTCTACAATTGAAGAAAAAAAACAAAAAAGGAAAAATTTGAAGTCTGCATAAATTCTTTTTTCACGTCTCCACACACACCAGAAATGTTTGCACATTCAAGTTTTATTTTTGTTGTTGTATTACCCATTGAAACCAGTGAGAATCTTTCACTTAAAAAATAATTATTATTTTAAGGGGAATATCTTCTTTTGTGAACAAGAATAATGTATAGAGAGAGCTCTTTTCTGTGAGACCCTGTTTTTCTTGGTGTTATGAGTTTAAGCAAGGAGTTTTATAACAATGCTCTAAAATTTAAAAAATTTTTGAACCTTATGTAAAATGCTTTTGAGAATAGACTCTGTAAGTTCCTCCTTACTTCTTAGAGAGTGACTATGGAAAGATATAGCCCACACTGAACTGCTGTTCTTGTGTCTTTTATATCAAACCTGATAGTAGCATGAGACCATCAACATAATTCTTATTAATTATACTTTCCTCCTTCTTCTCTGACTTTCATCATTATTTTTGTTGTTTTTTTAATATAACTACCCTTGCACTTATGTCATAAAAAATTCTGCCTTTTTCTCTTTTTTAATATTTGTATTCAAGACAAACAACAGGAGGTTGAAATCAGGCCATTTAAAAGAAACATCTGCTGACATTTATTCATATGCTACATGTTCCACTTTCATCATTGAATGTAATGATAAACACACATTCCAGTCAATAATGGCAAATCCCAGCCAAGCTTTACAAATGGTCTCTTTAACACCTAAATTGACAGCTCGGGAGAATTTGAGATAGAAGCTAAATATGGTACATTTGGACACTATTTCCCTAAGCCTAGAACGACTGAAAGGCTTTAACAAGCACAAACACTGTGCGTATGTGGGTATAGTCTTGACTAATACAGGTAAATATCTCATTAGACCTTTCTGTTTTGCAAAGAATTCCTGAAAATATACTATTCTTTGGAGGATGACATTATATTCCTCCTTGAAAAATAAATCTAATTGTATTTCCTTTGTACAGAACTAATCCTAATAAAGCTGAAATTTGAAATAAATTTGTTTTTCAAAAGAGAGATATTTTGTCTCCTTTGGTTTATTATTTCTTATAAAAAACCCACTAATTGCTACTGTATTAAAATATCTATAAATTTGCTTTTAAAGCAACATTGTCAAGAGCTAGGTGAATTCTTAATTGAATTCATATGTTTTTGTGTAAGAATGTCTTAAGAGCTGCCATATTGCCAAATTGGGTCTTGTTTGAAAGCAGTATTCCTCAGTTATGAGTAACCAAAGATCATAAATATCAAACTACTAGAGGTTTCATGATAGGAATAAACAGAAAACATCTCATCAGTTTGTGTGCATAAAAATATATTATTCTGAAACAATAATGATCTCTTTTTGCATTTCTATGTATATTCTTTTTCATTTTAGTTCAGATTGATTAACCTTCTTATAACTGAATCATAAACTGATTTTAAGTCAAGCAGAAAATCACAGCTTTTCTATACTCCTTCATGTGTGAATAGTTTCTCCTTTCAAAACTCTCGTACAGTTCAAAATGGGTCATTCATTATTTAGCAAGAGGGGAAAATTCTACACACTCTAAAATATGAATGTAAAAATAATTATAGGAACACAAAGTTATCTTGTATAACATAATGAAAAGTGTTAGCCATGAAGACAATGCTCTAGCTCTTGGTTGAAAGGAATCACTTTTCTGAAATCTGTTCAGTTTAGTTTGTCTTGTTAGAATTGGTCTGATATATCTTTATGAAGAACTGCAAATACGAAGGCTCATTTGGTGCTCTTCCAATCCATGGGCAATACACTTGGAGCAGAACAGCAAGAAATTGGCAAAAAATTATACACTCTGTGTCTGTCTAGGGACTCAGTTCTGCAAATTCATGCTATTGGATGCAGGAGCCATTGGATTGGCTTTTGCCCTAGATGTATGTTCATAGCTACCATTATTTGTGTCTACATTTCCTTTACTTTACACTGACACAAAATGATTACCTGAGGCTTAAAACTATATTAAGAGTTTAAGTGTTTTATCTTTCAAAAAAATAAATTCCATACCTGACAGTGTTTGCAGCACTACAGCAAAAAAACATTAAAAAACTTGATGGACATTTTCAATGCAAAGGTAATGTAATCTGGGATGAGTTTTCACAGGCCAGTGGAGAAAACAAATAAATTATTAAAATTCCAGTCATAAACTTTCAGGTTTTAATGAAGCATCTTTGAACTATGCCAACAGACTGGAGGTTTGAGGATTTTTTTTCCTTTTTGCTGAGATTTGTTGTTGTGCAAAGTAAGTTTCTTACCTTTATCAATCTGAATGAATCTTCACCCTGAAGCAAAATAAAATTACAATAGGACTTTAATCTTCTAAGTTAATGCAATTAAAAAAAATCTAATTAGGTGTTTAAATCTGCAGGACTACACTTAATATTGAAACACAAATCTGCATACCACTGTGAACCAAATCCAAACCCTGTGCCAGTGATCACAGAAATAATGTACTAATGTTGTGCAAAAGTTAAATGATCTTCAAGCAGACCATTAAGGAATCAGTGCATAATCTCTTTAAATCTCTAGGCTTTGATAAAGCATGGGAATGCATATCAGCTATCAAACATGAACTATATGCTTTTGTCGAGTGCTGCTTAATTACCCAATTGCCCATGATGCAAAAGGCAACTGTAGCTACAGTTTTGGCAATCATCTAATTGTGGCTAGAAACAAACTACAGTATGGCCTATGAGAAGATGGATCGTTATGATTTTTTTAAATAATAAGGATCTCCACTAAAGTATTTGACCAAGTCATCTGGACTTAACATTTATGCGGAGTTCCCCCCCCACCCCAATACATCAGAACAAGCTTCATGCCACAGCGTTCCCTATTAGAAAATGATGGCTTGCTGTGTCCTACTTTCATGCACTAGCAGTAATTTCCCTTCTTTCCAACATCTAATATTATTACACATATCCCATTATCATGAATACTTGACTAAGTATGTAACAACTGCTAGAGTAAAGCAGAATCAGGATTCAGGCATTATCATTCTAGGACAAAAAGATAAATATTGACAGCATTAGTTTCTCCATAGGTAGAGAAATAAAAACATAACAAATAGTACTTGGTTTTTCACTAAAAGGAACTGGGATTGTAACACAGTAACCATGAAAACCATAAATAATAGACTTTCTATTACTGGAAATGATGCCTTGCTTTCACAGGAATGGTCTAAACCACACATGCAGGGACAAAATCTTATTCCTGTCATATGTCTTCTAAATTAGATTCTGAGACGGTTTCTGAATAAGTAGTTTCTTTGACAAAAGCTGATCATTCCCAGTCCACACAGAGAATGAAATAAAAAAATGAATCAGACAAGTCTTCTAGAAAGATGGAAAACATTAACTGTTAGGCTTTTTGCTTGGTCCTCATACTGTCCAATTTTTAAGTTTTAAATCTATATGAGAATTTGAATGTTTTAACAAAAACTAGAAGCTTGGCTAGAAGCTTTTGAGATCTGGTTTGCTACCGAGAATACAAGGAAAAGAATGTGATGGCCTTTTTAAATTAGAAAATGCCTGATCTTTGCATCATACATCTTTCTCCAAAATATGCTTGTGAAAGCTTTGTACTGATCAAATTGTCTGTTCTAGACTAGAATAGCTCAAATGTCTTCTGTTAGAAGATG
Source organism: Campylorhamphus procurvoides (assembly GCA_013396655.1). Classification (NCBI taxonomy): domain Eukaryota; kingdom Metazoa; phylum Chordata; class Aves; order Passeriformes; family Dendrocolaptidae; genus Campylorhamphus; species Campylorhamphus procurvoides. The sequence goes on along the minus strand of WBMV01005184.1, from coordinate 222,559 downwards.
TTCTGGATCAAATCCAGGGACCATCTTTTTTTTCCCCAGTGTTCAGAACTGGAACATGAACATTTGTATAGAAACAGCCCAATCATTTTGCAAAATATTGCATTTTGCAATATTTTTATATTTCAAAAACATTTCATTTGGGCTCTGAAAACTGCTGAGAACTGGCTGCTATTTTGCCAGAGTATGACCAGTAATACATCCAGAAACAACGTAAGGCTGTTTATTTGTGCATTTTGTTTGGTTTTCTTCTGTTCCTTCATGGACTTTCAGAAATTCTCAGGACCACTGCTATCAACTTGGCTAAGATTGTTCTAATGTCAAGAAAATATTGGGCTGTCAACAGAGCTCACAGTGCTACCTCGGCTTGACACAGAACACAGTGCTTGTATGAGGGCAAGTGGGGGATTTGCTGGCAATTCTCACTAGGTATTCATTTCAGGGACTATTCTCCACATAGCAATTTCCTTTTTAAACCCATTTAAATGGTAGATGGCATAAACCTGCATGTTAGGCAAAGCTACTGTCATTTATGGGTGAGTTAGGTGAGTTTACCCTCTTCTGGCTTTTTTTTTTTTTTTTTTTTAAGATAGAAAAGAAACATATATACCCAAGTCTTTAAACACTATTATTAGGCCAATATATAAACATGGTTGCAATTATGTAGGTTTTTATCTGAACACCTCATCAGTAAATAAACTTCAATTATGATGCTAACAATAATACTGCTATTAAACACACAGAGATCTACATGTCTTAATAATAAATAGTCAGAGGAACAAATTTGCCAATTCTAAATGGATACATTTTCCAGTGTTCACTAGGAAGTTAGTATGTTCTCAGAAGATTTCTTTAATTTAGTTGTTGCTAATTTATTCACACTAATACAGGAAAAAAATACTGCAAAATTTTTCATAACAAAAAACTGTGCATATCTCTGTGTTTTAGCTGGCATGTGGTTCTACACAGATGGTTTGGGGCTTTCTTTGCTGCAAAACAGATGGGCTTCCACTGTCCCTTACCAATCAAAAGAGAACTTGAAAATATAGGAATATCTTTACTTCCATTGTGTCCTGCAATTCAAGAAATTAAATGCCTAAATATACAAATATGACTTCCTGTGTAAAATGATGGAATATCATATGTTTAATTTAAACTATTTGCCTATATTTAATGTGAAAACTGTTGGGTGTAGTGGTTTCCTTCCAAACAATAACTAAATATTACAAAAAGTACTGACTAGAATGAGAGCTATTGCTGATCATCTTAGCTGTGTGATATTGTTGTATTTGTACTTTGCTGATACTGTTTAAATTTATTTTAGATGTGATACGATGTCATTCAAAATAATTACCAACTTAAGAGAGCAGCTTGTTGACAGATCATCTTTTATTATTTTGTTCACATACTGCACTGTATGACAGTAGCACAGACATTTATAGCGTGAATATCAACTAACTTTGTTTTGTTCTATGTTCATTTGCAATGAGACGAAGAGTATTTTGGGACATTTTTCTCCTAATAACACAAAATTTCCTGCCTTGTTTTGGAGAACTGAGATGGGGCATCAAAAAATACTCCTGTGGCTACAACTAAGACTCCCAGAGGATAGAAAGAGAATTAATCTGACGAACTCATTCACCTTGAAATCAAAACACTACCAGGGCCAGAGGAGTATATATACTGGTCACCATACTACCAGTGATGCAGACCATGTGAGTTTGGACCTGAGTCTTCAATGCCGCTTCCACTTCCACAATTCCTGCCACTTCTGTTTTATCACTTTTTGGCTAAATGTTCTGAGGAAATACATTTTGAAAAATACTTTGCAATGAACTTCATAATATGTTTTACACCATAGCTCAAAAATTCCGCAAAATTAGATGGGGCTGCACTTAGGCTCAGAAGTCTTCTGACTTATGCCTGCGGTGGTCAGCTGAAATGCATAGGGACCTTAATGCTAAGATATCAGTTTAATAAGACACCATTACTTTACACATACATATGGCCATACAATGCTTTTGAACACATTGGCCATTCCCTTTTAATGATGTTAGGTCCTCTCATGGATAGGCAAAGTTCCTGAGTTATATACTTGGAAACATCTTTAGGTGACTTTTTTTTTTCTTAAAATAAACTTTCTTCCAGCTGCAGAAAATGGAGACAGTCATTTTGGAGCCTTACATTAAGGTAATATATCTATTATAATAGTCCATGAATTATAACAGCGTACCTTTTCTGTCTGTGCCTTGAAAATTACAAACCTAGTGCCACTTAACTTCGTTAATGATGTACATTTTTATGATCCAGTAGCCTTGTGTGGGAAGAATCACATCTTGCTGTGTCTAATTTAGAGGAAAAAGGGGCAAGTCATCTGATTCCTTTTAAAGTATGCTGATTTTGTTGAATGCATGGAACACTAAGTAACAGAAAATCTTTTCTTTTCCTCTCCAATCCTCATTAATATTTATAGTTTAGCTTTTATTTGGTACATATTGTGAAGAATATATCTTAACAGCAGACCTAGCTGGCTGCAATATACCATGCTCTCTTGTGTAGGTGCAGAAAAATCTTCTAATTGCAGGTGATATTGTTCTTTTATTTTTTTATTTGGTCAATCTACTGAACTTATTTTTTTTAATTATAATTTGAAAGAGGAAAAGGAACAGATTAAACGGCCATATCATAATGTCAGACTAGTTCTTTGACATCATATACATATCAACAATATTTTGGAGCAATTTTACACATAGAGCTGTAAAAATTGATTTGGACATGCCAAACATTCAGATTCAGAAATTATGCACTACACTTCATGGCTGAGGGTAAGAGATAATTTGGTATAGAAGAAAGAGGAATTGCTTCTTGCCATTAACTCTTCAAGTTAACGCTGGAGAGTTCACTAAGAATAGTCTTGAGACTTGTTTCATAGCCTTTCTGAATTCAAACATCATATTCCGGATGAATGTAGTAGACTATATGAATGGCAAAGAGTTGTACAATGGGAAAAACAGGAAGGATGGGGATTCCATAGTCATGTAACTGTAGTCACGAGCCAGCAAGATTATTACACGCATAGTGAGGTGTGCTTCACTTCATCATTCTTCAGCAGCTTTTTGTAAGGACTAGATGAAAAATATTGATGGCTACCAAAGTGAATTTGTCTACTCTTCTTGCAAAAAAGCTAACCAAGAACAGGGATTTGAGGAATCACAGAATCACAGGAGAGATAGAGTTGTAAGGGACCAACAAGTATCATCTAGTCTACCCCTTAGCCCTGCACAGGACCATCCCCAAGGGTCACACTATGTGCCTGAGAGTATTGTCCAAATTCTTCTTGAACTCTGTCAGGCTTCGTGCTGTGGTCACTTACCTGGTGACCCTGTTCCAACACTCCATCACCTTCTGGCTGAAGAACCTTTTTCTAATATCCAAACCTAAACCTCCCCTAACACAGCTTCAGGCCATTCCCTCCGGTCCTATCGCTGTCTCCAGAGAGGAGAGATCGGTGCCTGCCCCTCCTCTTCCCCTCATGAGGAAGTTGTAGACTGCAATGAGGTCTCCCCTCAGTCTCCTCTTCTCCGGGCTGAACAGACCAAGTACCCTCAGCCGTTCTTTACATGGCTTCCCCTCAAGGCCCTTCACCATCTTCATTGCCCTCCTTTGGACGCTTTCCTATACCTTTATATCTTTCTTATCTTGAGTTGCCTTTGCTTATCAACGCATCAGGTAAAAGCAAAATACAGTCCTTTTAACCTGTATATCCAATATACATATGTTAATAATACTCTTGATACTAATTAGGAATGGCTTAATCCCTCAAAAGTAGATTTTTAAAGAGAAGTAGAAATGCTTAAACTCTACTGACTGAATTTGCAATAATCAAATTCATGAAAGTCTTCATGTGGCACAAAATGATATTAACCATATACAAGTGAGAGGAGCACAGCTGAGCTACGGACTTTTTTAGGACCCTCCTTGACACTTGGGTTTTGAAGTTTTTTAGACTAAAATTGTTGGGCTTGATCATAAGTTATAAAAGAATAATTTTTTTTCTCTAAATCACAGACAGAAATGCAGAGATGTACTATGTATTTCAGAAAATAAGTAGAATTGCTATAATTTTTTTATATCAAGTTTTTGGAGTATATTTCAAACTACAAATGGCAAGTAAATTTCACAGAAAAAAAATCAAGTACAGTTAAAGCAAGTGTCATTTTCCCACATGTGTACTTTATTTGCCTTTCCTAAAACCTGTAAAGAAACATTTTGTCAACCAATAATCTCAAAAATTTGACTTCAATTTCAAAGTGTTAAAACAAAAGATTTTTTTCAGCACATGTAGCACAAGAGGTTTTTGCAGCACAGTTTCAGAACTCTTTCTTGGTAAGAAACCTTATCTAATCCTGTTTCATCCTTTAAAACTGCCTACACACTAATCTCAAGGGACAAATTTAATACTTTGCAACAAAGGGAATATAACCCTTTCAGCTTGAATAGAGGAATTGTTAGGACACCACGTGAGGTATGAATAACATTTTAATGCTGCCTTTTACTTGGCAAAGGAAAAAAAATCTTCTCTTGAAATCAAAAGATTAGACCTTCTTCCTTGGGTTAAATTTTTTGACCCCTGCTATATGCCAAGGCATCTATTTTTTCTGTTGCATTAGGGTCTTTTACCTCTTGTGAAGTAAACACTGAGAAAACATAAGTAAACAGTTTGTTTTAGCTGAAGATAGAAAGGCACTATTTAATTGAATTTTGATGATAGATGTACTCCAAATGGTGCAAACATCTCTGACATAGTAAAATGATATTGTCTTATGACATGTGTAGCACTACATAAAGTTCTTTCTGAGTTTACAGTGTTTAGTTGAGAAATGATAAAAGAAATCTAAATGATCTAATGTGAAGAGGCACAAATAAAATCAGATAACTCAGTTCTTTAGTAATAAGGATAAATATTTTTTCTTATGAATTTGTCAAGGATATAATTTGAATTTGAAATAACAAAACATTTTTCTTATCTTATTTTTGCATCTTATAGTTGTATATAGTTATTTCCTTTTATAATCTTGTCCTATATGTTGATTCTACATTTTAGATTGCTCCATCTTTTCCAAAAAATATATATTTGTGAGCTTGTAAGATATATTTACTAGAGACCAGGCTCTTCTTATCACAATGTAGATGTAATTTAGCATTCTCTCTAATTTAACATTCTCTCTAATGTACTTCTCTTCCTACACTGTATGCGGTTTTTACCTAACATATTGTATGAACTGTAAATATATTACTGCAGTTATACTTGGTTATGATAAAACGTGTGATAATGTAGTACATATTCCTGTAAACTGTTTTTTTCCTCACACACAGTACTCTAACAATGGAATTTTGGAGAAACAGCAATGGGGTTACCAACTAAAAATAAAATAAATAAAAATTCCTCTTCTTGTTTTACTTTCTCTTGTCAAGAAGGGTTTCCTTCAAACAGTATGTGGTCAATGGCAGCATTTACTCGTTGCTGATGAGAAGATAGAATATTAAACTGAGATCACAAGTAACTGAACTTAAAAATAAATTTAATATTCTCTCCCCATTTGAATTAACACCAGATTTTTTAATTTCTGAATTACTGAAAGGATGGAAGGGAAATGGGTGATGGAAATTAAATACCAATACTAAATTTATGAGTAAGGGCATCAGGTTTCTACTTCTTTGACCTGGATGGTTTGGGTTGTCTTGTCATGATGCTGCCAAAACAAATTGCATTGTTCTGGTTCTTTTAATTCAACCTGGTTTAAAATGCAGAAGAAAAGCTCCAGGGTGATTACTTTTTTCTTCACTGTTCACTGCAGTAAATCAAAACTTGTGCATATACGTGAAAGTCTTTCTGAGTGGTTGCCTTTAAACAAAAAATTCCCATCAGACAGAACGACCTGCTGTGAAATTATCTCACTGTTTTCAATGCCTCTCATAGACATAAGCTGCAAGCCCACTCTTGCTGGACCATGTATAGCAATGAATGAAACACTTAAACTCTTCATGTCCTAGTGTTCTCCATTAATGACACACTTTGAACCCAAATAAGTCTGATAAGGATAAGAAGCCCTACAGAAATAGTGTTGTTTTTTTTAAAACATAGCACGACCTCTGGTGATACTATACACTTTATTTGCTTATATGTCTTAAGCACTGCTTTCTCTTTTAAAGATTCATGTTTTCAGCTTTGGGCAACTTATTCTTGGGCGTTCCTTGCCCATGGCCTTGGGGGTCGGGACTAGATGATATTTAAGGTCCGTTCTAACACCTCAACATTCTGTGATTCTATGACTGTTACAAAAATTGTGATCAGTTGGAAAGCCAGCCTGGTTTCAACTCTTTTAAAAGTAAAAAATCTCATAAAAATAAAGGGCTCTGATTATTTCCTGCCTTACTGCTTCTGGAGTTATTATATCTGTACAGAGTGTATACAAAATGCTGCCATTCTCATTTGTTGCATTTTGTACATGTTATCCTTCAATAGTGGATTATTTAAACTTAAAGCAGTGAAAAAATCAGATCCACAATTGTTACAGATAGAGTAATATGGTCTCATTTATTTCCAAACAATTATGGGCATACTAAGCAATGTTAGCAGGGTACTCAGCTTAATGAACAAAAAAGGAGGGAAACATACAAGTACTAACTGCAGTCTTTTGTAGCAACAAGTGCAAAATACTCCACCATATGAGGCTCAAAGGCTAGAAGCTCAAATCTGTGGTAGGGAATTATGTGTTGCTACAGCGATTTCCAGCCTGTTGTGGCAGAAGAAAATTTCCAAAAGGAAACACATTAAATTGTCTCTATTTTCAATGTAAATCACTTATGTATTCACACCTTCCATAAGAAATGGTAGTGATTAAGACCACCACTGTTAATTGAGGTGCTTCTTGCTATTGCATATACAGAGGAATTTTAAACTAAGGGGGTAATCTGCTTGATTGTACTAATTACTGTCTGCATTATTAACTATTCCGAAGTATTAGTCACAGAATATTGAAAAGCTTACATGCAAAATCCATGGTCATCACACCTTTTGTTTTACTTACACACTGCATAGACAGTAGTTAAAACATTTCTGTCATGATTTTCAAAAACAGACTGCAGATGTTTGCTAAAGATTTGCCTATTCTCCGGTTCATGGGCCATCTTACACCAAATTGTGAATGAAAGGACTAAGTCTATACAGGACTGTAACTTTTTTCTGGCAGATCATTTTAACTTATTCTCTATCAAACATATTCATAAAGCATTCTTATGTTGTGATTTTGGGTAACAGTAAAGAAAGTGGATTGGGTTGAATTTGGATTACCAAGAGAGGAGGGAGAATGCATTAGTGAAGAGCTATAAACACAGATGTCCAGATGGCTTAGAAAAAGGTCTGTAAAGATGTCGCTTTTTATTAGGCACCATCCACTGTCTCAATTAATAACATATATAAGTATTCAGCCTTATTCCACAGAGCTGGGATAAATTATAAGGGAGGCTGATGTGAAGGCAAAGCTAGAAATATATGAATGTAAACTGGAAAAGTTTAGAAAGGAACTCTTTATGGCAAAAATGTGTGGTTCCATAATCAAAAATGAAAATAACTTTGGCTGATATTCATTATGTTTGATGAAAAATCAATCCTTACATATGAATTATCAATAAGAAAGCAAATGGAACATAAATGGAAACAAATGCAACTAATGTAAATTGTATGTTCAAAGGTGAAAAAAGGAGTCAAACAGTTCTAGGTGCAAAAGACGTAATGCAAGATTTCATACCCAACATGACTTCCTTCAGTAGTGGATTAAATGAATACTAGTAGCAAAATAAACAGTAGTACTGCTGCAAACATACTACAGATGTTGCCAACTAAAATAGTGAAACCACAGAAAATATTTAAACTAATATATCTAGTCTGGAGGGAAGAAACTAAGTGGCTGGTTTTTATTTTATAAAGCAATAATGGAATATTATTTGTCTGCTGTGCTAGAAATTCATACAAAGAAAGAACTTCAAGGAAAAACACAAATTTCCATCATCTGAGCACATGGCCTCTTACTAAAGCTTACTTTTGACAGAATGGATATTCAGGAAGTGTAGGAATATAACACAGCATGGAAAGAAAGAGAAATGAAGCAACCTAGACTATAATAGGCTACTAACATTTTAATAAAAGAAAGCTTGCTAAAAAGCTGATAGCAAATTCAGTTGTCAATGAATTAAGGTGTAATAATTCCAGTCAGCATGAGTCTACAGAAAAATATGTCTTTTCATATAAAAGTAATTTCATTTTTTGATGAGATTTCAAGTTTCATTGTTAGCAGTAATTGTATAAATGTAAGAGGCTCCAGTTTTGGTCAGACAGTAACAAACCAGCCAACTGACAGATTCAAAAAAATGGATGTCAATGGAAAACACTTGTCAAATTGAGCATTTCTTGTGGGCTTCCCTGGAGACTGGAACAAGTTCAAAAGCTTTTCATAAGAGATATTTAATTAATACATTACCTCAATAAAATTTCCAGGTGAAGCATAACTTTGAAAAATGATAAATAAAGTTAGAGTAATTTGCTTCTGTTAGAGGGAAATATAAAGCAGGAAGGGGCCATCATGGTCCTGTTCTCTGAACTTTAATGTACATATTAGCTGACTTCTCTGAACCTAAAAATCTATCTCATAAAGATATCCAAGCATGTTTATGAATATGATCCAAATAATCCCCTGCACTGGAAAAACCCATTTTTATCCTGAGCAAATACTTATAGGTATAACAGTGAAGTTTTCAGTGAGCTGGACACACTTGGAGGGATTTCTGTCTCCCTTTAACTTACACCTCAGGCCTACAGTTTACCTGAGAGACGAGTAAGTAACTGTCATTGTTAGAGACACGGTAGCTCAGTCATGTTTCTACTGAGATGGGAACAGTCCTGGCCTTTAGTGCAATAAGGACAGGGGAACTTTTTGGAGACGATACCACTGATCTATTCTATCTTTGAAAAATTACAATAGGTTTCATGTTCCTAATTAACTTCACTTCAGCTTCTGTACAGAGATAACAGAAATGAAAACACAGGTAAATATGCATGTGTAAATAGCAATAGAAATCAGGAGCAGATATAGAGAACTGTGGTCAATCAAACAAAAAAACATTTTAAAACATTAAGTCACTAAAATCACAAGGTTCTGCTTCTTGGGAAGCTGATTTTATTCTATGAAATGTTCAGAGAGATATTGTTAGGCTAGCTAGGGAAACTTGTTTGGAAATTAAGTTTCTAAGCATTAGTTAGTCTTTTTGATAATGATGATATTTTTTACAGTAAAAACTGGTATAGAGAGATTGAGGGTATTCAACTGTTGCTAATTTTTGAATGAAAACAAGAGTATTTAGGTATTCTCCAGATGCATTAAAAGAAAATCAACTGAAACTTCGATAGTCACTTGCAAAGCAAAGTACTGCACTTAAATCTATGAAATTGAAGACTTTTCCTTAGGTTCTATCCTCAACCCCTCTGTAAACCTTATTGGACCATCCCCAGAGCCTGTCAAACACACAAATGATACGGATTTCATGAGCTGAGCCCTAAATGCACATGCTTTCACCGATTGGCAGAAAGGGTAAAGTAAAAATGATGAGTTATTCTATTCTGCTGTTCACATGCTGTTTATGCTTAACTTCTTGACCGAGACAAAAGATTTATTTTAAGCCATTAGTAGTTGTAATATCTCAGCTTTCTTAAATGCCATTATGATGTAAAACACATCAAGGGACTACTGAGTATTTCAGAGAAATACGCAGCTCAGCACGTGGGTGAGAATTTTGAATATAAACTAATTCTTATACAGTATTCAAACAATATGCAAGCTGTTAACAACCTGACTTTATAAGCATGCAGACCCTCATTGTAGAATCAGACCTGTCCGTAACAACTTCAGTATTGTTGTTCTATACTTTGTCATTTGCACTGCCACAAAATCTGTAGCCCAAGATTACACAGATGAAAATAATTTAAAAAATATTATTAAATTAGGCATAAATTAGCTGCCAACATTTTTTGAAAAAGATAAACTATAGGATGGTAAAAACCAGAAGAGGTACATGAGCCTACAGTTTACTGAAAAACAAGCCATCTTCTCTGACTACAAAGGGGAATGATGGAGTCACTCAGGATGAGAAACTGAGAGGCAAATAAATTATTTATGAAAGGCTCAGATCTATGTGTTTTAAAATAGTTTTTAAAATCCCATCAATTAATTTCATTAGCCATAAATAATTCTGATTTTGTTAAATAAACCAGTTCAGACAGTTCTCAAGGCAAGAAGTAGAGCAGTTGCCTATGATAGCAGACTGCCACGGAACTATTTTGCTTAGTTTGCTTCTACTAGGAGACTGTTTGTTTACACAGAATTATGCTTTCTGGAATGCTTTCCTTATTTATCCAACACAGCTAATATTTTTTTAAAAGTGATATATTTGAACTTCATAATTTTTGCATTTAACAATTTCCAAATTTCTATAAAAAATTAACTTCACTCTAATCCAAAATAAAAGTCCATTGTTTTTCTAACAGAAATAATACAAAAATTAAGAACATTCATAAATATGTGTAAGGTTATTTTTAATATATACAATTAAATTGTGTATCTTTGCATCTAGAAATAAGAAATACCATATTCAGTTACAACACTACGTTTTGGTTACATTATATGTTATTAAGAATCTAAAAAGAAGAAAACTTATCAACCCATAGATCCAAGCCAGTTTTAGTTTTCTAAAAATCACTGTGAAGGTTAAATGTTAGTTTTAATTATTAGTTCAAATGTACTTTTATTTCTCTTAGAGCTTCAGTAATATTTTTGGTAAGACATAAGAGATTTACAAAGCCTCATATGAGATTTTTAAAGTCATTATTTACTACATTAAAGAAGTATTTGTCTGATTATTTGGTGCACTGGTACAAGAGTAGTTATAGAAGACTAATTAAACTAAAATAGTAGCAAAAGGGTAAATGAGGGGAAAACGAAAACTTGCTTTTGTTCTCATTTAACATTGCTTATCATGTAATATAAGTTTTTACTGTTTTTCCTCTGCTGTCACTGCTGAAGACAACATGTAGCCATAGGAAAAAGAAAGTTGATTTCTATTCCAACTTGCATTTCATTAGTAAAATTGTTTACTAAGGTCCTCTTTCTCAAAGAAGATTTATATCTCTAGAGGGGTCCAGATGTCCTTGTAAACTCTGAATGTTTATCTTAGGGATAAGATCTTGGTATCTTTTCTATTGGTATGGATGCTGATGTTGATATCAAAAGTAGAATTTACAGTATTGGATTTTTAAATAGGAAAGAAAAAATGGGCAGATTTAATATGCAAAGCATGAATAAATAACCTGAAGCTTCCCAATAATGGTTATAGGTATCTATTCTCCAGGGTAGGACAAAATGATGGCATTTTTAAACTTAAGATCTTTGCACAGGATCTCTAATATACCAGTCTGTTGAAACAGCTCCTTCAAAACTGCTAACCATTCTTCTTCTTTTGCCACTTCTACTCCATCTGCAAGAACCTGCAGTCCTCTCATCAACAACTAAACTTTTATCTTCACACATGACCCGGATGGCCTTCTGGCAAAATGGAGCCTTGCGAAGCTTGTGAAAGATAAAGAGAATTCTGCTGTGTTAGAAGGTTGGTTATTCCCTGTCAAGCCTGAGTGGATTTCATAGAGAATACAAATCAAACCTCCAAGTGAAAGTGACGGACTGAATGATTTGGGCTTCCCCTGCAACCTTCCTTATTTTGCACACCGGACTTTGCAGTTTTTGTCCAGTGGATACTTTGTGTGCAGTCAATGTCTGATAAACTGTTAATTTTTTAATGAAAAAGTAGGAATAACTTCTTGAAATAGAATTGTTTCAACTTTTACGTAGAAGACATCTCAGAACTAAACCTTAACATTTTTCCTTTGAAAATCCACTGCTTGTATAAAACTTCTCTACATTTAAATACCATAGTTAATTATGAGAAAATACAGTCAGCTGTTTTAAAACTTCTTATATGAGTAAATTTTTAGTCTATTAGGTTACTTATTTACTTTACTTACTTCAAGGAAAATGAAATTGTCATTTCAATGCTTGAAATCTAATAAATAATATTTGGAAAAAATATTTCTCTACTATACATTTAAAAGCAAGCCACAATAGATCTCTAAAATTTTTTTAAATGCATCTGAAATTTCCTAATAAGAAGGATATTTCATAATCAAGAATACAAAAACAGGTATATGACAAATGAATTTCTTAGTCTTCTGCTTTTACACAAATTAAATAGAAAATGTAGGTTAGGTTTTTTTTTAGCAATTTTTAAATAAAAAAGGGGGGAATAGTTCCCTGAGGCTTCATTAAAGGCTTCATAAAGGCTTATGATAATTAAGATAGATGAGTTCAATATATTTTACAGTGCTTCATTCAATGGTTTAAAATGCTTTATCATTTAAACACAATAAATAAACAAATGGTTGCATCATTTTTTGCAGTTTTTTTTTCATTTAAGTTTTACCTTCCCATTTTTTGAAGTAGCAAAATACTCTAATGTATTAAATTAATAAGTGGTGATAGACTTTATTATAAATATGGCCTCTGTTGCCAAGTAAAGTTACATACAAAGCAGAACATTGTAAACATACGTTCATTCATTCTATTGGTAATGAAAACATGGGTCTTTTGTATTTTAATTCATATATGTTTTTTCTGTGAATACATGTTGGATTAAAATACAAAGCAACATTAAAATTGCAATGGTTCTATTTGAATTATGGTTTTTATAATTCCAGTGGATCAATAATGCTAGGGGTTTTCCCAGCATTTAGAGTTGCTAAAGTACACCCCTAAAGCTTCAGTATGCTGTTATTTTACTGGCGGAAACTCTTAATAAATAAAAGGTAGGCTAAAGTGTTGATCGTGTTGAAATGTGATCTAAAATGGCTCTCTATGCAGTGACTTGCTCAGAATCTTTTGATACAAATGAAAATACTCTCACTGATGTAAGTTCTCATTTAATTATACTTACTAAGATGGCAGGTTTTCATACCAGAAGGATTGATCAGAAAGTAGAGGGAAAGTAAGCTCAGGTGCTCCACTTCTGTAGTCAGGTCTACAACCACTTGGGTTAAAGGGTAGCACCAGTGAAACTTGTGTGAATTCCAATCCGGTATGTCAGCTTTAGGTATGCTTGAGGTTTAAATCTCTCCAGGCAGATGCATAAGTAACAAGTTCATTGATCTTATTAAATATAGTGCAGGCTCCAATTTATGAAATGGAGCTGCGAGTACAAAGGAAATTCATGGTCAGATTGCAGCTTCTTTGAAATACAAATTCCATCACTACATGAGATTTGAACCAGAATTTCAGGAATACAGCTATGAAATTAAATGTCTACACTCTTTTAATGTTTACAACTGAAGGGAATTCATCATGAAAGTGTACATCTGTGAAATAAAAAAAAAAAAGAGTGGTGTAAGAAAATGGTTAACCAAGTAACCAAGCTTTCTTTTGCTTGTTCTCACTGCATTTCATTCATAGTGACTGTTGGCAGCACTCAGTGTGTGGGGTTTATACATGTATTTATAGATACATACATATTGCTTATATAGGAAGCATAGACACTTGAAAATAATTTTGTTTTCTCAAATCATTTTACAGAGGCCAACTTTTCCCCTTTGAAGCTCCAGCTCTTGAACCAGAGACACATTGGATACGTCTCCATATTTGTCCAAAGACACCTGATTTAAAAAAAAAAAAAAAGAAAAAAGGGAGTGTAGTTTTCTAGGTAGACGACTTAATTAAATTGAAAAAAAATACCCTTCTGGTCTAACATTACTTAGACAATCCTATAAAGCTTACGAAATCAGTCAAATTTGAAGTTCTGAGTCTAATACAAGTCACTGTTTTAGAAGTAAAGCTCTTTGGTTCACATTAGTTTTGCAACTTGTGTTGTCCTAATATTATAAGAAATTGTAATAACACAAGAAAAAGAAGAATTCGTCTGAGCAGTTTAAGCCTTCTTATGAACTGGATTATGAATTATTAAAATCAGAATATTAAATTGAATATTGAACCTCTAAACTTCTCACACATCCTCATTTCAGCTATTTCTGTAACTGATGAACAACATGACACAAAGATCCGATTTGTCAGTCAATACAATGCAATTAATTTGGTGTTGAGATGGAACATTAGGATAGTTTGTAGTAGAAGTTAGAACATTTTTGTAGCATCATGACACTTACTACATCCATCTCAATAACTACCACTGCTTTTCTAAATACAAATTTGTGTTTAAAAACAAACCAAAATAAAGTCTCCAAACTGATGAGTAAGTCTTTTTTATACTAAATTGTCACAAACCAGACTGGATATTGACGAAAAGAAAAAAATAAAACAAACAACTTTTCAGCAGCTTCTGTGAACTAGGAGGATCTATATATATATCCAACATAATATGTCTGATTATTCAACATTATGTGTCTGATTCTGGCCACAGAAACTGGAGCCAATCAAGAATAGTTCATACTTGACACAGAACCTGTGAAAAAATGAGATCAGAGCTGAATCCTGGTGACTTAAAGATGACTGAACATGACTTGTCATTGACAGTACTGTAGCTGCATTTTAAATGAAGGAAAAAAATAACCCAACCAAACTATAGCAGATATTTTGAAAGGAATGACCAAGGTTGTGGTGGGAATCAAATGTTGTTTTCTGTTTCTTCTTTACTACAGATTCCAGGTACAAATATTAGCCCATGAGACGTTAGTGCATAAGACTGCACAGATGCACTGAGAGTGGCACCTATCAGCATACAGGCAATCCTAGATAGAATGCAGGTATTTGTCCTTAAACTTGCCAGGTAGCCAGGAAACTTAGAGGGCAAGTGCAGGGGGGAGGCAATGCTACTGAAGAACAATAATCATCTTCAATGCTTCTCTCTTAGACTTCTGCCTCTGTAAATTAGCATGACAGATGTATGATCTGGGAATTTTTCCTGATTAATTTTTAAGAAATTACAGCATTCAGCATTAGTTATATGTGAAGAATATTTGGGGTTTACTGGGGGAGTTTTGGCTGTCATAATGCCCTGATGCTCACAGATCCACTCTGATCACAACCTTGCTTCCTTGAGAACTTGGACAATTAAATCTGGTTACCAGAACTCAAAAAGCAAAACTTGCTTTTCTCATTTCAATTGCACAAAGACCAAAATCTATTCTACAAGTGTTCTGATTGATAAATAAAAATTAACAATGCATGGGTGCAGGTCTACCGATGAAATCTGGTGAAAGGTTGGGAATGGCTAATGTAACTGTTTGAGTGTTACTCATGACCAGAGTGTAACTTCGGATAGCTGTTTTGCTTATATAGACAAAGAAGCTGATATCAATGCACCTGAACAACTACAGTCATAGAAAGAAACACAGAACCACACACTTGCATTTAAAGACTGTGCACTAAGAAGTGTGGATGAGCAGGTCATCCTGATCAAAAAAAAAGATTAGAATTCTTTTGCACTAAATGTTGTAAAAATGGTAAATGTCAAAGTTGAAAAAGTCAAAGAATATAAGCAGGAATGACTTGCATTTTAACACTGTCCACAGATCACAACCTTCTGGTACCACTGTAACAGAGCAGAGACATGACCCTTGTTCAAAACAGATCATAAACTAAGTGAAAGAATGAGGTTGCGAGGAAATGCAAGAAGCAATGGAAATTATGACAAACCACCAAGCTATGAAAAAATGAATAGATAAATCTATATTGTGAAGGCTTTTCCTTCTTCTTTTATTGTTGAGGGAACCCTGACCAGCCCGGAATAGATACATAGCCTTATATCGACTAACATCAGGTGATATGAATAGGGTGAAAATTTCATTACATGCCAATAGTGAAAGTTTGAATAGAACACTATTTTCAGGGTGTTGTTTTTTGTAAATTTCTTGAAGGAAAGGATTCAAGTAGCAGAACAGGTTGAGCTACAGAAGCATTCACCATCAAGATGGGAGTTGCTATATTTGGTTTATTTAAAATCAGATTAAAAAGGGATTTTTTAAGAGTGCAGAAACATGCAAAATGAAAAAAACCCAAAAAACAAAAACAAACCCACATAGGTGATTTGTTACTCTAACAAAACAAAATCCAACATGGCTCAGTGTATCAAAAATGAAAAACTAGACATTAGTCAGACAGGATATAAATTAAGCACTGAAGATGGCAACCTGGCTGGAGCAAAGAAATTCTTCATAATTTCAAATTTTTAAAAAAAGTTGGGATAATTTTTTCAAGGATATGATCTAAATAGGACACGTCAGGCAAAATGATGGCGGGGTCTAATCTAGCTTTAAAATCCCTTCCATCTTGGAGGCCTGACTGACTACAGAATCTTGAATGACAGATATCTTCAGATGATTCAAACTATAACATGATTTGTAGGGAAATGGCCTTTGTTACAGAGGACTCCTAAGGTACAATAAACTTATTCGAACTACTGAGGCATATGAATTCTCCCAGCTGTACATGCTTCCCTCATAAGTCCTGTATTTTTTTTTTTTTTGCTTCTGTGAGAGGCAAATCTCTCTCTCTTTTTTTTTTTTTTCCTGAACTGTTTTCTGGTGTATAATCTTTGTGATACAGTTTTACTGTTGAAAGGGCATCTCTAAGCTCATTCCCCAATAAAATCCATCTATTTTACAACTGTGCTGCTTTGAAAGGAACAATGTCAAGCTCTTCTCACAGTGCTACAGGGACTCATAGAAAAAAAATTAATTTAAGAATGTATTTCCCTTTTAAAGAATTGTTCAAGGAATAATCTAATTTTATCTGATCTTCTCATTGGGGGTCTTCTTCCAAATTTGTAACTGGCTTTCAAGGGAACTAGATTTTCTCTTATTTAATTCTCACCACCTTTCAAATATTCTGTGACCTTATTTTCCTTTGAGTTGGTTTGTTCTACATGCAGTTTTTGATACCTTATATGTTTCTGTTAAACATTCAGGGTTTATGCAAAATTATACATTTTTAATTGCCATATAGGCACTGGTGTCTAGTAATCTCTCACACTAGACACCAGACTGTTAGAAATCAACCATGTTTTATGGTCAATAAAATAAAAAGTTTTATTAATAGAACTATTATCTCCTTCTCCCTTCCTGTTCCCCAGATATTTATTACATATCTAGTTTTCATAGTATAGATACATTTCAAGGTGCCTATGAGAAAGGCTTGAGACAGCTCAGCTTCCAACTGTTATGATTATTGCTTTGTAAATTAAGGCATAGATTCTAATGTGCTTTGTGTTTGTTTTTTTTGGTTCTGTTTTTGTTGGGGGTTTTTTGTTGTTGTTTTTGTGTGGGTTTTTTTGCTGTTGTTTCTTTTTTTTAACACAGCTATTGCTGTATTGACACTGGGAAAATATGTCTGTTTATTGTAGACCAAATAGTTTCCTTAAAACATTCTAAACACATGCAAAAGTTCATGATGCATAATGATTTGAGTATTTCTTTTAGGTAGGTGTTCTGTATTTCAGAGGATCCATATGTGCTACAAACAGTGAACAATCAGGAACACTCACTGATTATGATATGATTTTTTTTTGGCAGCCTCTTTCTGTAGCTCTGACAGAATTGTAGTGATGCATTAGTCATTTGCATAGAAAAGATCTTGGTCCATGACAGTCATTTATTGGTGGTGCCATCTGCACTTTTTGTGAGTTGATTCTAAGATAAAAAAGTATATTTGGTTCAGTGGTACTATAAAATTTGGATGCAGTCCTAGTCCTTTTCAGTTAACAGTGAAAAAAAATTAATAAAAAGCATAACTTGTTTTCTTATTGTGTACTAAAACTTAAGAATTAATTAGAAGGACTGAAATAAAAATTCAGTTGAACTATAATATATCTCACAAAGACCCCTGGGAATCTCAAGGAACTCGAATTTCTATAATATGTATTTTCCACATGCATTTTCAAAATGCCCATCATTCTTACTGGAGCTATTTACATAAACTGTCTTGTGTAAAACCCCAGTCATAACAGCAGTAAAACTATGGTTCCTCCTTGCTGAGGTCTCTTCTCATTTGTATTTTGTACACATTTGAGGACAAATCTAGTGCTCAGTAAGAAAATATTCTTTTTCTGACTGCGGGTGTCTGCAAATGGAAAAAAACATACTCAATTCGATTACTGGTAGAAACAAATTCCTTAACTGAGTATTCTTCCCTGTGACTGTTCTGATCCTATTAAGTGCACTCTAGAGGATGTAAATTTAAGAAGCATCGTCTGTTGCTGTTGCCATGATAAGACTCATGGAGTTTGCAGATTGTTGAATTAATTAGGCTCAGGCTCATGCAGGGTTTTTTAGATTAGTGAGCATGTACTGAATCCAGAACTAGAAAAAAAAAAATCTTACAGTGACTTACATATATACTTGCAATCCTTTGTACCTGATGAAAAACGGATCATTGGAGATTCAGTCTTAACAGAACACCTTACTTTAGAATGAAGTACATAGTGCCTATTGCCAGATGCAATAGGGTTCCCTGATGTTCAGGTATTTAAATAAAGAGGATAAAGTGAAATTTTGACTGCAGTGAAAAAACCCAGAAGTCTTCTTGACCTGATTGGGTTGGGATTTCTACCATGGATTTAAAGCAAACTGATTTTGTTGGTCTGAAAATGTGGGAAAAAATTAAGCACTAATCTCTAACAGTAATTGATATGCAACATCAAGTAATATAGGAGTTCCTGCTCAACACAACTTTTTTTATGTTCACAGAATGAGTTAGTAAGCAGAGATGGAGTATTTTCCCATTCAGATTCATCCAGACAACTATATTTCTTCTGTTTCCATTACTTTTTCAGATGCACAGTACATAGTGACTGATAAAATAATTTCTCAGCTAAGTTGTGGGATTCAGGTTTAAACTCCAAAAGATTTCACAGCTTTATCTAGTCTTCTGAGCTGACAAAGGTAATTTTTCTATGCCCTTAGCAATACTATCTTCAGTTTTAGGGATGATATTATGAATCTGAAGGTACAAGTGTCTTGCACTGCAAAATATTAAAAGTTTGCCTGAGATATGATAGACAAATGTTAAGACATTTAAGAATTCAGATTATTGTTTCAAAGTTCTGAGGAGCTTATTGTATAATGCTTTGCCATTTAAAAAAAAAATAATTTCAAGATACATGTATTTTTGTTTCAAAACTTTAGACTAGAAAAACTACATGAATATTTAATCAATACTTTAAATTATAAGAAAATAAAACATAATTTCCTTTATACTTAAGAAGGTATCCTTTTACCTCAGTTGAGAATTGGCTTATGTTTTAATCAGTCCATTAATATGGTGCAGGAAAAGTAAATTAGTAGATGGCTATATCTAGTCTATATCCATTGAGAAAAACAGTTATTTAATTCTGATTTTTCTTGATTTTGTATCTCCAGTAGGAGTTTTTAAAAGGCTATACTGAGCAGTAACGTATTTTAAAACAACTTATTCCCTCAACAGTAAATAACTAAGACAAAATATGATTCCTTCTTCCAAATGCCAATGAGTCTTAAACTTTAGAGAAATATCAAGAACCACAATCATGGCACTCCATTTCTGCCACTCATTTTTTTTTATAAAGAAAAATTAATGTAATATATAAGTGATTTTTCCTTTGCAGGACTCTATTTAATCATCCACACCATAAGTATAATATGCACGTGGAAAGTACATGCTTCAGTTGGCGTTATAAATTTAATGAATACTTCTAAAACATTGTGGGATCCTGAGAAGGAGTGCCTCATATAAGTATAGAATACCAGTAGATGTCTTGCTTTCTTCTGCAAGAAACAATACTTAATTGCTCTTCCAAATATCCCTCTCCAAGGGAACACAACGTGTTCGAGGAACACAAGGGGAACCTTTTATTGTGGAATGCCCTAACAGGCTCTAAGCAAAGGGGTAATAATGCCTGAATTTGCTTGAGAGAGGAGGGCAAAGTAATATGGAAAAAAATGACAGAATACCATTCTGTCACATCCTTCTCTTTTGTCTGAGGTTGAGCTACAGGAACTCACAGCAACAAGGGGTCTTAGATAGTGACAATCCAGTGTCAGAACACTCCAATTTATTGGATTATGCTTTACACATTAAGATATCTTTAACTTCCACAAATTTTGTAACTGCATTGAAAAGGATTAAAACATTTAAATGAAAATTATATAATGATTTTGAAGCATTTTTTTTTTAATTTGGGAGGAGGGGGGAAGGGAAGATTATAGAATAAATTATAGCCTTATAAATTTCGACTTACTTATACAACAAGTTTTTCCAGTGCATATTGTAACACTAAAATTACAGCACAGAGACATTATCAATGCATACAAACATGAGTCAAAATAGAACCATATTGGGCAGTATAAAGCTTTGGAACATTCAACTAATGATAATGAAAACTGGCTTATAAAAATTCAAACAGCATTTTGTGAAACTATTATAAAGCTAGAAGCTTGGGAATTAGACGGAGTACCCACACAGCAGGAGAGTACAAATGAACACCTACGCAGATGGCTGCTATAAGAACTGAACAACCACCATTCTATATAATAGAAAGAAGCAAAATGAAGTGCCGATTGTAAGTGGTGCTTAACTTTATTAAGCTAAGAGAACACTATTACTGAAAGTCTGTATCTGACAAAGGGAAATTACTTTGTTGTAATCATGTTCATGAGCTGTCTTGTGCAGTCAAAGGCCTGCCATTCATTTAAATTAAACTGTAGCCTTTAAAATGTTAATTAGATGTTAAAGCCAGATGCAATATTGAAGAACCTTTAATTTATAAGTTTCAACCATTTTTCTTGAAACATTCTCACATGTTTGTAACAGAACAACAGGCATGGATGGATTTGTGACAATATCAAAAGACTAACTTACCATATATATTCCTTTTGCTGTCTTTGAGAACTCTTCTACATACATTAATGAGTACATACAATAAATACCTCTTTGAAAGTTATATTTCTGAAGTTAAATTAGAAGACAGAAATTCACTGTATAATAATTTTAAAATCATTTTTTAGACATTACTTTTCCTAAGGTTAGAAAAAACCCATTTGAGAAAATTTGCTATTTCAGCTTCCCTTTACCACAGTGTTAAGTCTGTTTGAAGTATTCCCAATATACATGGACAAATTCAGCAGGACCAATTGTAGTATTATGGAACCAACTGTTTATGAAAACAAAACTATTATGTTGATAAAAGCATGTTCAAACAGCAGTATTGGTGCCAGTGTGAAGTACAAATTGAACCCTTCCACCCACCCAGGATCATTAATCAGAATGAGATTTGTGATAAAGAATGGCAAAACTCTGAGGATATTGAAGTCACTAAATGAGGCAAAAGTTTTGCCATGGAACAAGCATTTAGCTGCATTTGCCAAACTCAGATTTAAATAATTGAAAACATTGAATACAAATTTTATTGTCCACCAAAATTAATTTCAGTGGTTCTGAGCACTTCCTCCTTCCACTGAATTAAACTCAATCATGGCTGATCAGCACTCCAAAAATGAAAATTTACCATGGATACATTTATTAAAACAAAAAAACCCAGGATGTCCAAAACTAACAAGTGACTGGCTTTTTACACAACTGATTTAGAAACCAGAGAATGTAAACTTTAAACTGTGTTGTGTTTTAGACTCTCAGTTTTCATGTCTAGTACTTATTCTCCTCAAAATTATTTTTCAGTATAAGTTAGAATAAAGAATTTTTGTGTGGATTTCTAATCTTCATTACAATTTAGAAAGATTTTTTCCATTTTGGTTGAAGTCCTGTTTGGCTTCAGTTGCTTGAAACTAGCTACTTATCAGGTTTTTATTTCCACCAATGCCACAGACTTGGAAACTACAATCGTTACCTATACTTACACATATATCATTGTATTCACATAACAGGAAAATTTGTGATAGAAGACTTTTCATGCTAGGTATAACATTAAACTTATTTTATTTGCATTCTTAGCAGTTCCCAGCTGATCCAGATTTGAAGACACTGTGTCTTCACAAATTTGGGTATTTTGGGTGAGATACTAATGCTAGAACACGTATATCAGGAGGTATATGGTGCTGTGGTGTAATTCTGCAGTTCTATTATTAGGTCTTGTAAACCATGAAAACACTAAATGAAAAAAAAAATCAGAGGAAAAAGCCCACAGAAATGTGAAGAAAACAGTGGAGAACACTTCTCCTTAACCCTCAGGTTAGCTCAGTGGGTTAGAACATGGTGCTAATAATACTAAGGGTGTGTGTTCAATCCCCCTATGGTCATTTACTTAAGATCTGTACTCGAGGATCCTTGCAGGTCCCTTCAAGCTCAGAAGCTCTGTGAAGCTCTTCACTGGTTGTTTTCACAGCAGTAAAATTACACATTCCAACTAGACTCCTCTTACAAAATCTTCATTATTCTGTTTCAGGCAGCTACTTCCTAGCAGAATTACAAGAAAATCTGCAGTAGTTCTGGATGGGTACCTATCTTTCTTTTGTTCCACTAGGCTCCTTCTGAACCATGTTATTATAGCACAGAATGACATAAATCATCTCAGCTGTGTAAGGTACTTGCAAAGCATCTAGGTATTTTGTCAGACTTCCATGTCCATGGCAGTTGCACTATTGTGAACCTTTTGCCTTGTAAGATCTGATTCATGTGAGGTGGTATGCTGTTGCTCAGTAGAATTAGACTAGTGTGGTGACTTTAGTTCATAGTTCATACATTTTAAGTATATGAAACTGTAGCACAAACATTAGTTTACTGTCACTCTCTTTCTACACCTCATGCTGATGGCTCCATGAAAGCAGTGTGGATTTATAATTGAAGTGATTAGGCTGGTCTTGAATTCATGGCCCTGTTAGTGTTTTCATTGTAAGACTTATCATGAAAAAAAAGACACTGTGAATACAAAAATCAGATTAAAAAAATAAAATCAGCCATTCAGAAATGTATTTTTGCTTCCCTTTTAAGCTCATTTTTTTCAAAGATGATAAAAGGTTATGTCAGCTCAAAGAACATTAGTTACTTGGATTAACTGGAAATTCTCTTGTCCTGCAATTGTTGCAGATACTTTTGACAGAAATAATGCATTTTCCTTCTTTTCATTTGAATGATCTTCATCCTTTCTTCCTCTCTCCTCAAGTTTTCCCTTCAGAAAAGATCTTAGAGGAACATAGAATTCAGCAATATTCAGTACATGTTAGTGCCTGAATATTTTTATTTCCATATAAAGCAAATATTAACCTTTTAAAGGATCCATATTTCAAGAATCAGGTGGGAAGCACAGAAGTGTTGGATGCACCTCACTGCACTGATGTTCATCCTCAATGCTTTGCACAATGTGAAAATGTTTAATATTTCCAACCCAGCCTATAGATAAAAATCTCTAGTGTCACATCACAACTGACAGTGCTGGTGTGAGATTTGTGGTAAAACAATATTCCAGCTGTAGCTTTCATTTACAGAAATAAAACACCAGAATGGAAGGGAGGTGTGGGGGGTAGAAGGTAAACATTTCAGTCTTTTAGCACCATTTATACAAATAACAGGGAAGCTATAAAAAGTGCATATTCAAATGTAAGAAACAAACTGAGCAATTAAGAGTGTAGAGGTTGGTTTTTATTTTGCTAGTTTTTAAAACAAAAATATCCAGGTAATACTTAGTTTCTAAAGATATCCAATGCAAGCAGATCTCCAAACATAAATAACCTCTTTTCTAAATAATGTGTGTGGCAACTATGGGGCAGGCAGTCTTATTTTTTTCCCATCAATCATTAGAAACTTCACATGCAGGAAAAGTCTCAGGGGATATTTCTGGCTGGGAAAAAGATCCTCCCTCCTCCGTTTTAATCTGTCCATCCCATCTGTAATGGGTTTAGAAATTGTTAATGACATAAAGTGACAGTCGAATGGCTTTTTGGTCTGTCAGTATAGGGTTTCTGTGAGCTCTCTAATAAACTACTACATACAGTTCTCAAAGCTTCTGGAAAACGATCTCGATTACAAGGGAATAAATTTGATATGCTCACAATCACAATCAGGAACTGCAAAGAAAGGCTTCCTTAATGCTGTTCTTTCAACTATAATGTACTAAGACAAATCTGTGTGTGAGGCAAACCACATAAGAGGGTTACTAACACTTGGAATGTAGGTCAATATCATAAAGTATGTAAAATACAAGAACATCTCAATAACGCTTAAATTTATTACATTCTGAATGCAGTAGTAATTATAAAACCTAGCATTTATGCATAAAGACTAAGTGGAATAGTTTTATATCAAATGCTTACAATATAAATTGGAAGTCGTCGTACATGAGTATCTACCTATTTAGAAAGCATTTACAATATTCAAAGATAAATGTGGAGCTGGACCCTGAAGATTTTCCTTAATCAGAACTTACTGTTGGCTGGAAAGCAATGCCTAATTTGAACATAATGACATTCAAAAACATTTCATTCTAAACGTGAAGAATTAAGCTCCCTGAATCTCACAATGTTGTACAGAAATCAATTATTTTGTACATCAGACTGAGAATAGCAACTAACAAAAGTTTAAAACATTTCAATCTGAAATGTAATACAAGAATCCACTAGAAGACAAAGATACTGAATATTGCTGTTGGTACTGCATAAAAGAAAAAGATCAGATTCAATTAAAACCAAATTCCCTTTTCTTTAGCTGATTGAAAAATAATGAAATATTTGCACGAAGGAACTCAGGGTCTGGCCGACTGTGCATGCCTTAATAATGTAGGCATATTTCTGAATATGAATCATGTTGAAGAAGGTTAGTAATGGATATGGAAATGAAGATTTGCAAAGTTTTTAAAGACAATTTTTACTTTTCTACAGCTACGCATTCTCTTTCTTATTATGTTTTTTTTCCCATTTTTCAGAAGATTCATTACTGTAGTGTGTCAGAGAAACTGACGTTTCAAAGACTGACATCTATGCTAAGTTTCACTAAAGTACATTGCTCTGGAAAAACGTTTTATCCTCCTCATTTGCTGGCAGTCAAAATTTCTTAAAAACTACCTGTAAGTGATCTCTGAAAGTCTATATTCTTCCATATTTGCTTCCCAATTTTCTCCTCATGGAAATATTTCCTCATATTATAATGTAAAATAAGAAATATGAAAATATCTAATCCTGAGAAGTTACCTACAGCCTGAACTGACAGACTGTATTGCTGCTGCATGACTCTTGGTCATGTGATACTGACAACTGAAATCCAAACAGGGAGCTTTTCCTGGACCCAGGGTGTTCCTTGCCTCCTAGCTAAACACCATCATCTTCAGGCAGTGGTATCCCAACAGTTTAATTGTGCCAAACAGTAAAAGTAGTGCTCAGCAGATGCCAAAAATCATCTTAAAAGATATTACCGTATTGCTTTGAAACTACATATTCGACAACAAAATTTCAATCTAGATCATTGTCATAATATTCTGTGAATGATATTGCTATCATCATACCTCTCTGACTACATCAAAGAAGATGTCCAGGCTCAGGTTGTGATAAATGTTCTTCATCTAGTCCTCAATACCCTGGCTTGCATAGATCCTTCAACTGTTGTCACAGATCAATAGCTAAGATCAGTATTTTTTCAGCTGAAGTCACAAGTCGCAAGTCACCTTTACACTTATGTTGGTAAAGAATACTCATTAGAACTCTTTTTTGTTTGTTAAGGAATATGAGCAGTTTTAGGAATCAGTTGCTGGGTCAACTTCATCTTGCAAAGCTCAGTTTCTCTCTATTCTCTCTGCTATTTATCTTCATTGGTTTTGTCATATAGTTCTCTGTGTAACTGTGATTTCCATCAAATTCTTGAGACACAAACTCTGGCTTCCACCCACAAGATTTCAGCTTTCTTACCACATACTTAGCCCTCAGCAAGTATCTGAAGCTCCCTATACATTATACATACCTCAATAAGTCATACTGCTCTTTTCAGTGACATCTTTTATTTAATTTTTATTCATCCCTCTTTATCAGCCGTAATATTACTGCCAACAAACTTAATTTTGGAAAGAAAAAGCACTGTTTTCATGCCACTGAATTTGCTCACTCAGGTGACCTTCTATCCAAACCACTGAACCATTACGTTGACTTTTAATTTCTTCATATACTGGAGGTTGCGTGTGGGGCAGGGTAAAAAGGAAATTTGAATCTACTTCTGGTTCTCCTCTTTTTCTACTTCTTTTTCTGTCTTTGTTGGAGAAGATTTTCTATATGAAAAGCAATGAAGCTTTTCTATATACATTTGCACTGCATTTGTTCAGCAATGTGCATTTACTATGAATTTGGACACCACCACTGTTCTAGTTATTTGCTTCCATGAAACAGCATAGCTATCCTTAACAGTAGTATGGGCAAAATCTTTAGAAACTACACTGGAAATATTTACTTTTATTCACTATGAATAAAATCAAAAAGGAAGGAAATTTGCACCAAGGCAGAGAAGTATGACATTTTCTATCAAATTTGACTTTTAGGCTAGAGATGGCTATTTTTTTAAAAAATCTGAAATTTGTGTTGTGTTTTCTGTATCTTCAGTCATCCTACAATAACTATAAAAAAGGTAAATTAAATATAAGAAGTCTCATTAGTAATTCTTTATTTTGTGTGTGTGACTCTACTTCTCTATAAACTGGAGGTAAATTTTGAGAAAACTGAATCAAGTCAATATTATATTGAGCTCATTGGCTAATACTGGTTTTTTTCAGTGTTATTTAGACCAATAAAATACAGTGAGAACCATACAGTCAAGAATTCCCTGGTTATTGTCATATGCACTGCTCTGTTAGGAATTTCTTTCCAGATACAGCACAGCAGCGTTGTGTTATTTTAAGAGAGACTAAAAATTTTTCCTATCACTTCCTTCACTTGTTATTCTCTTCTCATTTCTCATCATTCCTTCAGAATTTTTTGATGCCTCCTCCCATTCCAGTCTCCCTCTTTCAGTATATTTCTCCTACTACTCTGCCCTCGATCAGCAGTTTTCCACTCTCTACACCTCACTTCTTATGTCAGGATTTCACAAGCCTAGCTGTTGACTAAACACCTACCCACACCCAGCATTGTGACCTACCTTTCTGATCTCTCACGAATGTGTAGTTGGCACTTCAAATTAACATGATCAAAACAGACCTTTTGATTTCCACATTAAGCCCTCCTGCTTACTGAGTTCTTTCAACACCTAGACCACGGCTTACTTGATGTTACACAGCCTCAAAATTTGCATCAAAATTTGTACATCAATTTTATTCATAGGAAATTCTGTTAAATTTTTTTAAGGGGGCACTGACTCTTAAATCACAAGTCTACTTTAACATCCACAGAAAAATTTCTATTTCACACTGATTAAATATTGTGAGGTGAGACCTTGATCTTTTTTTGGGAAGCTTTGTTCAGTTTGCTACTTGGCTCTCCCATGTGTCTTGTTGCTGCCTGTCTTTCTTTCCAGGCTAAAATGTCCTTTTATATATCTAGACTTTAAACTCTTTAAGCCAGAGAATGTCTTGCTATTAGATCACAGAATAGCTTACTACAACAGGAGCAGCATTTTTCTTCAAGATTCTGAAATTAAATTTTACAAATAATGATAATAAAAAAAAAGAACTGTGAGAACTAAGTCCAGTATCTGGATTTAGAGTTCTACTAATCATTTTACACTGAACCCAGAAACAATTTAAAAATTAACAAATGGTAATATAAAGATAAATGGAAGAGTCCTATGGAGCAACTCTTAATGGAAGAAACAGAAATCCTCTAGAGAGTCTTGATTAATAGAAAAAATTATTTGGAAAATTTCAACATTGTTTGTTGTACTGACCCTCAGCAAAAGGCTCTATTTCATCCTCAAATGCTTGTGACATGCTGTATGGTGACCTCCTACTCAGATCTCTGAAAGAAATACTGGAGATGTTAATACTTTTTCCTTCCTTTCTCCATGACAGTGACATTTTATGTTAATTTCATCTGCTCCTTGAGCTCTCAGAGCCAAAACATTCTGTGGGAGGCTGAATGATGTCATTTTAGTCATAGCATAATTTTTCAGCTGCTAGAACAAGACATATTGTGGCATATTCTTCAGTACTTTTAAAAAGTAGTGAAATATAAACTTAAGGTGATATATTTATGCATGAGGGGGTTACACTGCCTTTTTCAGCTTTTGGAGCTAAATAGCAGGTTTAAAGTGACATCATTCCTCCTCCACCAAATATTTTTGCTTTGAAGCCTAAGGAGACAAAATAACCTTGACCAAGTAATATGATTTCCACTTACTGTAACTACAAGAAGGTAACTTGAGATATGAATTTTGTGTTGCATTTGAGTCATTCATTTAATTTAAATGTCAACCAGAAGAAACTGTCTGTAGGATAAATTGGTCATTTTGTTACCAAGTAGAAAATAAAACGTAAGAAAAAATCATTAAAATTCTCCTAGGACTAAACAGTTTAGAACTAGTAATCATGATAGAGGATATAGTAAACAACTGATCCATTACTAGCTCTGTGTTGGAGCCAGGGAAAAAAACCAAACCCCAAAGGCCTCTCTAGTCAGATTTTCAAGAGAAACACACACACAGAAGTGGCTTTTTCTTTGGATTAATCTAGTAAATACTCAAAGTTTCTGTAGTGTAAATAGAGCAATGAATCCTGATTAAGACATGCCTTTTGAACTCAATTGATCTCCCCAATTTATCCACTTCAACTCTCTGTGCATGGGGCATTAGGCACCTCCCGTTCCAGGTAAGCTGAGCAGTCACAGTTACTGTACATGTGACACTGAATGATTGCACAGTGATATCTCCTAGGCAGTAAGGCATGCAGGATCTGTAGAGTTCAGCCATTTATCCCTCTTCTCTCTTATGGTGTCCTCAAACTCCTGTAGTACCAAGGGGAAGCTAAGAATAGGCAGGTAGACAATAAAAACAACCCCACAAATAGCCCCCTTTTCTCTCAATTTGGATATTGTTTTTCTGTTTCACTTGTGGGGAACAAACTTTCATGTGAGACTTCCTATGCAAAAATGATGTGTTAGTAATGGGACAAGTGAATATTTACTGTCTTTACTATGGATTTGGACAATAATATGTTACCTGCAGGTTAACAGAATACACTATGAGATGCAGGAAGCATCAAAACTCTTGGAAGCACTAGTGTTTCTTTGTGCTCAGGGGAATTAAAACAGTCTCTTTTGTTGATTACTATGAGAAAGCCACTGAGTCAGAGGGTTTTGCTTATAATTTCTCTCACTTCCAGTATACGTGCACTACAATGCATAAATTTAAAAAGAAAATAAATAAATAAAGACAAAACTCCCCAACATACTACTCCCCAACATGCAACTCCCCAAAAAAAACCAAACCCCTAAATTGCTGATAAATTTTTTTAACTTTAAACACAAACCTATTTTAAAGACCATATTCTGTATAAAGAGGTCATGCTGCTGCACTTTAAATGACCACCACATTTTGTTTGCATTTTCTTTACTAGTAATATGATTTCAATACTAAATATTTTCTATTAGAGATTTGGATAGGGTATCTTTTTCAATCAGTAACATACCTGATGTGATAACTCAGGATGGTTTCCTATTACTCTTGAATATAGTTAGGGAGAAAAAAAGATGTACATCTTTTTCTTTTTTTTTTCACAGAAGTACATACTACACTTCTCCGTACAAGGTTGAATTATTCTGTTATGATAATTTTTTTCACCTATTAGAACTAATAATTATTCAGAACCAAATTTTGATTTTCAACTTTGTAGTTCAATGAGAAATCTAAATCTGGATCCACATAGCCCTTAACTGTAATGTTATAAATCCTCCTCAAGTCTATACCTTTCCACAGGAGGGTCCAGTGGAAAGATATTCACAATGGTTCAATTTCAGGCATATAACTCTTCCTAAGCGAAATTTCATGTTATCAGCTCCTAGGTAGTAATAAGCTTAAAGTGGAAGGGTCATTCAAACTAACGAAAAAAATATCCCTAGTTATTCAAAATATGGATATTTCATAGAATATATAATTATTACCTGTAATATTTTTTGTCTTACAAAGCATCGCACAGACTACATACTAATGGATAAACTGTACTCACTAACCTTTAAACATTTTACTCTTTTGTACAAGACTGAGCATTATTAGATAATGAAAGAGTGTATGAGAAAGTAGTAGATTATTTATGATAGAAACAAAATGAAACTAATGGGACAAGATTTGAAAGCTGTGATGCATGAAAGGTGCTATAGAGACAGCTTTGGCACCATGACAAATAAAGATAAAGACTCAGTGGGAAGGAACAGTGTGAACATGACTATGAAGAAGAAAGAATAGATTTACTGAATGAATCCTTACCATCTGGTGTTTATTTAATACACAATGAAGGTCAAATGGCTAGTGATCCCTTTTTCTATAGTCCAGTGAACAAAAGAATGGGAAGATTCAATGAATTTATCAATATGTCTGGAAATGTTTTAACATATGATCTGATTGAGTCAATATTATTGGAGCAACATGTTCATTACTATTTCAAATATAGTTTGGAAAAAGCTCTGTGGACAAGAATTGCAACCATTTTTCACCCCTCTGTTAGAAGCTCTATCAAAATGTGTTTCATTGTGAAAAAGCAGATGCACTTTGAGAAATAACATTTATCTGGTAACAATCAAGAGGCTTGCAGAACAAAATTATATCCTGCAAGTCAGAAAAAGTCTTAGTTTGTGCTAAGCTCTGTGAAATATCTTCTTCCTTTGTTTCATTCTTTTCTTTCTTTTCTGCTAGGTTGAATATAAAATCTGTTTTATGCAATTATACTACTGGGACTTATCAAATTTTAGTGTAATATTTTTATTAGGCATGATATGTAAACAGCCTACACTGTTACATATATAAATCTTATCTATGCTTAACAGTATTATTTTACACAACTGTCTGTCTTCTTGGAGGTTCTGGCAGTTCTCTACTTTCCTTCTCTAAGGAAATGTATATAATCCATAGTAATTATCCATACTACAGTGCAACAGCCCTTTTTTGACTGGAGTTCTTTTAGGTATTAGATTCATACCAAGAGAGTAAATCTGGTAAAAGACAGTTTAGACTTTCTAAAGGTTAAGAATACAAGAGGTTATTTAAAAAAGAAAAAAAGCAATCAAATGGTTAAAAGCACTTTTATATCAAGATCCAAAACATACAATGTTCAAAGGCATCATTTAAGACTGTATATCCTAAAAATGTTCTTCAAACAATACCCTAAAAATCTGGAAAGGAACTAACTTGGCATACACAAGATTAATCACTGGAACTCCTGACTCCTGTTTTCATCTCTATCTTCCATTTGTTTTCTGCCCTTAAGTAAATATTATTTATTTTAAACTATTTTCAATGTGAGTGTAATAAAAATATGGCACAGGTTTATAAAATGTACTCATTTTTTATAATATACTTTGATATCCTTAAACAGAAAAAAATCCATGTACATACCACTTCAGCATTGGCTTAATTTCTGATGACCAGAATTCCCCAAAGAAGCTTCCTTTTAATTAGGACATGAATAATCTTGAATTATAATTAAAATGTAGATTTTTTTTATGACTTTGCATTAATGTAGTATGTTGTAACAAATAACTCATAGCTAGCTATATACACAACCTATTTGTTCTGCCCTTCTATTTCACAAGTATTTTAACTCAAAAGTTATAAATGCAAGAAAACTAGGAATAGCAAATAGCTCCTGCCCCCTACCGGTGAAAATCCCACTCCTATTAACTGGATTTCGGCAATGGGCAGGAAGCACGGTAACCCATAGAGCATTTCTATCTTAAGATATTTAAGATATCTTAAGGTTCTTAAATAAGCAGGATTAACAGTACAGATTCAAATATGAATTATTCCCATATTAAAATGTGGAAAGTTAAATTAAATGAAGTCTGAGAAGATCTTAGAAATTAATTTGGAAAACATGGGCAAAATTCAAGCACAAATGACTATTTATCAAACGTTTTTCTCACTCTTAATCATATCTTATCCATCCTCTTCCATTCCATTTATGTTAGATTACAATGATTTATGTCCTTTATTATACTGAAAAATGGCCGATATCACTTAACATCTATGCAGTTTCCCAATCTAAGCTGAGATCAGCCACAGAGTTGATCAGAGATGAGCTGTATGCTCACCTACTTTCTTGCCTCCAGATGAACACGTTTTTCTGACCTTAAGACACCTCCTGATGCTTCTGATGAAAACTTTCTCAACTTCAGTATAACTAGCATGCTTCTTGGACAATCAGCCAAATCCTTGCCTGTTTCCTTTTCTATTTTTTCTCTCTAATTATCTGGATAACAGTTTTTTTCTCAGAATCAATCCAGTAAAAGACAACTGTGAGATATCTTTTTACTTACCTTAATATAATTACTTCTAGATTCCTTATTACAACGTTGTGCCTTGTTTGACTCAGCAAAACATAGCAAAAAACTTCTTTTAATCATCAAAGGAAGATAATAGTTTCACAAGCTCTCTCCTTGCAAGCCCTGGGATATTTGCACCCAAGAAAGCCCAAACAAATGTAATGAATTGTCTTTTTCCTAGCCCTTATTCACATTATAATTTCTGAAACATTCATTGTTCATCAGGACATGTAGCTAACTGTTCTCTATATTGAGGAGGACACCTTTAAGGATCTGATTTTATAGTGTTCCCACTCCTTCCAGGGCACTAGCTCATAGTATGAGAAAAGATAATGAAGCACAAGGCAAGATATATCATTTTCTGTCTTTTTTCCTGGTCAGACCTTTCAGTAGTAATGGCAAAAGGCAGTTCAGAAAATGTCATCTGTTCACACTTCATTACTTCAAACAGAAGACATGCAAAAGCACAGGGTTTGCGGGTAAAATCACACCAAAATTCAGAGTCTGCTTTACTGTTCCTCCTTGGTCCCTCAGTCACTTATAAATTCACTTCTGTTGCAGAGGTAGAGATCTTTGCAGTATTATATACCAGCAACATATTTCAGCTCAATCAACAAATTTCAGTGTCAGCAACAGGTGACAGGTTTCTTGTTCTTAAGATTGTCCTAATGACACTTTCTGTTGCTGTTGCTTAGGTTTATGTTTATGCAAGTGTTGTGAATGTGAGGTGTTAATCAGCAGCTCTAATTACTAGGGTGGAATGAACATTCTAGGATTCAGTTCATTTGATTTTCATAAACAAGGTTTACCTGGGCTTTGTTCACACAGAACTGAATTCAAAATGATGGAAAGCCAGCCTTTAGCTCCTTTAAATCATCTTTAATCTATGTGGTCCTTTGTTGGTCATTTTAGGTGAAACTGGATTTTTTCCATTAGAAGAAAAAGGAAAAATTAGTAGTCACTGAGCCAGAAAAAACTTCTTAAATTCCTACATCATTGGACTAGCATCTCTTACAACAGCAGTTTAGGGCCCAAGGAATATTTGGAAAATCTGGTAAGCTAATGACTCCATAACCATTGTCACTCTACAGCAATGAATGGGGGGAAAGGGCTTTGTAAATCGCTGAGCTGATCTTGACAAACACCCATGGATATGGAAATTGAATAGGTATGGATTGCTGAAAAATTTAAAATTTGGCACAGCTTTCATAGTCTGTGATGGGTAAAACACACTGTGTTCAAAAGAAAAATGTTACTAATCTGGGATGTACTTACGTGCCTTTCTAAAATGAAATTCAACTTATCGTGCATATGGTGCTTTAATGATTATACAGGAATTCATAAATATATTTATTGTGAATGCACCATCTTTATTTTGCATTGTCCTAAAGTCAAATATAATTTAGATAAAGATTTATAAAATATTTCCAAAGGGTCCATATATTTAAATACATATTATCACCAGATACTGTGTTTAGAGTTTCAGAAAAACCCTTTCAATGGCTTAGTACATGAGAATAAATAAGAATACAATGAGGTGGGTGGAAGAGCAAATCCCAAAAAACTTATGAATATATTAGTACACGTTTAAGTGAGTGTGATTATGCCCTCTTTTATGGAATAGCCAAGAACTGCAAACATATAAGAAGCTCTACATTTCTAGATTGTTAAAAAGTAAAAATACAGCTGTTTTTTAATTTCCTCCAACAAATGAAGAAAAGTATGCAAAAGAAGAGGCTTCTAAGAACTAGGAAAGCCAATCATGTTGCCCACATGCATCCCAACAATACTTTACAATCAAGTGCTCTCACTAACTAAATTTACGATGTATTGGATTTCCTTACCGTCCCAATTTCTACTGGTTTAAGTCTGAAACATAGGCTGGCTAGACTGGGGACATACTAGGAGACCTGATAAAAAGATGATACTCTCTTTCTGCTACAAGAAGAAAGATTTGTCACTGGTCTTTTCGTTCCCATTGCAATCTTTCAAGTAAGTTCTCAGCATCTAATAATGCACTTTAAGTCATCTGATACTCACTTTAAATCATTACCACAGGTTACATATCTGTTTCCTGTAACAATCAGCACTATATAAAAAGTAGGTAACATATCCATATAAAAATGAATGAGTATGAATAATATCTTGAACCGTTATATCCAAGATGTTTATTTTTATTTTTGCTTCCTTAGTGCTGAAGATGATAAAGAACACCTTCCTCTTACTATGGGGTACTATATGTTTCTCCTACTTTGGCTCCAGTGTTAAAATTTTTTGTATCAGATAAATCAGTGATCAGACTTAGTTATGAAAATTATTCAGATGATATAGCATTTTGTTTGCAGGATGACCAGCACACTTACATTTTATTCTCATGATGTGAATCTCAGGGCAAAACTCCATTCTCTTGATCCCCAGTCTGATCATCCCACAGGGTTTATAACCCTCTGTCCTGCAGAGTTTCAGTCCAGCATCACTGGCATCCCTTCTTTGGACATTGTCTGTAGATATATGCTACACTTAGGGCCACCAAGAGTACTTGGAAAAGACCTTTTCTCACAATAGCAGCTCAAGATCTCTTTCTAAACTTTCACAGAGCAGGAGCTATGGATCTTCACAACAGACAGGAGAACATACTTCTCTATCTTTCTAGTCTGGTTTTGCAGTATCCATAAACATTCATGAGATTTTTTTACCTGGTAAAATTGGCATGAAATTTGCTTTAGTTCAGAGTACAAGAAATCTTCCTTGACTTCTTCCCTTTTCACAGTTCCAACTCCAAATGCTATTCATTATTCTCTCACTACCTCACACTTTCCACTTGAAGATTCCATGCAATTTGTATTTAGTATATTAATCCAATGAAGATTCAATGTATATTTATTATTGTTGACCTTATTTTACCTATTTTTCTATTAAATGGAAGGAGTAAAGGAACAAATAGTAAATTAAATGTCATAGGTGTGAAAGAAGAGAAATTCAGATATGGTCTCACAGAACTGGCCACTGTCTTCTGTTAAGAATTGTCTTTCTCAAGAGTCTTACCCTCTAAATGAGTTCCTGCAAAGATCACTCCCTTTCTCTGTGGCTGAAATAGATTCATCTTTCATATAAAGTAATAAGGCACAAAGAAGATAAAGTCCAGAGAAGCTCTTTTTTGTTTATGTTTCCATACTATAATATTACTGCAATATATAAATGCCTTTATATTAATCCAAGGTGAAATTACACGTTAGTAATGCCACCGTTAGAGGCCTTCGCATCTTTTTCATTCTTCTCCACTTTGCTGGACCTGGAGTTTTACAGGCTCTGTTTTGAGTTGATTCAACACACCGGCCTGGCAAAAAACCAACAAAAGAAAACAAGCACAAAAGTTTTCTGCCAGACTAGGAAGTAGACTTGGTTAAGTGCAAGTTTCATAAGCATCTGAGCTGATGAAAAAGGGATAGTGAATGGTACTGATGGGCATTTTTATGCATCCTCACATCTCTTAGAACAGCACAGCTTTAATGTACAAATTCATTCTCCCCATGTGCGTTCCTTTAAACTGAGGTAAAGACTGGTAGTTTCCAGAAGGATACATAACTTCAACATTAGTTTTTATGCAGTTTGAATAAAATAAATTGCAGTTGTTAAGAGAACTTGAAATGTGACATATAATTTTCTTTAGACCATCACCATTTTTTTTCAGCCAAAAGGCAAACGAAATTCCCCTAATATTGATTTTAGGTTTTTACAGTAAAGCCCTAGAAGTTTCATTAAGAACATGTCCTGCAACTGAGCTGATTTATTTTGAAAAGGTCTAAAGTGACTTAGAACAGAAATCACACTGAAAATTAAGAGCTGTATCTCTGTTCAAAAGAACTCAAAACTGTAGTTAAGAGCTTGATTACAAGAATGTCATTTGTCTATACAGCTAGATGACCACTTAGCTGTTCTAAAGGGCAGAGTTGATGTTATTCTGTAATCAAGTAAAATACCAATTTTCAAATGCCTAATTTTAAAATTCTTTTACCAGCTTTAATCAAGGATTAAAAAAATCTAAGTATACAACATGTATGTTAGCATCACAAAAGTATGCCCTAATAATTCCCTTTCCCAGAGTTTTGGATCTCGGACTTGTCAGAAACTAAGTTTCTTTAGCTTAACCAGTTAATGTACATCAATTGATACATGTGAGAAAACACCATCTGTGCAATCTTAATTCACGTCATTTGTGAGGTAATTCAACTTAAACTTCTTTCGCTGAATAGACACATCAACAGGCACTATAATCATAGCTGGAATGCACATAGTCATTTACCAAACAGAAGTAAATTCACTGTGACTGAGCCCTCAAGGGTTTTCAGAATTTTATTAAATATCAGCTACTACATTGCGACGTAAATATTTAGTTCTTCCTTTCTATAGAACATTATATGGAGGCAAATTGCAGGCTAAATGCCCAACTAATTGGTTAGACAAAATATGACCTCAGAGACTGTGACTCCCACAATCATCAAACCAATTATTACTAACATAATTTTTGAATATGATACAATTTCTTTTACTTTTCTTTTTCTCTAAGTTGAGTAAGCACAGCCAATGGAAATGGAATGAGGAAAACTGTATTAGGAGAACAGTATGTCTAGTTTCTGATTGCTAGTTACACTAGCAGCTTCAGGGAGTAATATGACAATTCATGAAAGACAAGGCACTGGGGGAGATGCCTTACTTCTGTTTAAATAACAAAGGCATCTTTATTTGATGTTTATTGAAACCAATTCAGATATTCCTACTTGCCTTTAAATGTATATATATGTCACATGTAAAAAGTCTTCAGAAAATGCAGTTACGCATTCTTGTGTAAAACAGCTTTGTTAATACAAGGACTGTTCTCTGAAAATGCAAAATCTTCTGTTAATCATTCAAATGAATTAAATTGCATTCAAATGCAGGCCAAATAACCACAATCTAAAGTTATTGAGATGTATGAATGAAGAAGATGAAGAGAAAAATCCTTTCCATCAGGCTTGCTACTGTTGCAGTAACAGGAAAATGTATATTTTGTCTTCCAAAATTCAAAACCAATTCAAGACAAATTTCTGGTTAGATGGCATATACAAGAGAAGCTGAAGCTTATTTTAGATTATAGTTGGTCATCCAAATGTCATGAAACAGAAGATTATGACCTTTTTTTTTTTCATAAAACACAACTTCTTATAGCATAAGGTTTACCTGGTCAGATAATGAATACCCATATTTACTTTTATAGCAAGATTTGTGCCCTCCATATTTTGCTCCTGTCTCTATATAAGCAACATCTGTGACTTTTTAAAATTTTGTTTCTGTTTTTTTGTAAATGCCTGATTTATTCCTTTCTATCAGTAAGAACACCATCAAGAAACCTGCATTTTCTAGACAAATATTCCAGTGTTTCTGGACAGTGAACCTGTTTCTGGACAATGCTGAGCTTTGGCTCATTACTAAAGAAATTTAAAAAAAATAAACTTCATATAAGGGTTTAGATCTTTTGACCTATTAATACAATGCAATAAACATTGCTGGAAAAGTTCAGAAGAATTATTCAAACCTAAGCTGTAAGATTAACAGATTCAATGCACCTTTGAAAATAGTGTTGAGGAGAGCAATCTCTAGAGCTGTTAGAACAGTTTGGTCTTCCGCACTGTTCCTCAAAAATCCTTTCTTGTATCCAGCTAGGAAGTAACAAACAATTTTAGAGAATATACTGTCTATATTTCCTTTTA
The DNA here is from genome assembly GCA_013396655.1 of Campylorhamphus procurvoides. NCBI lineage: Eukaryota > Metazoa > Chordata > Aves > Passeriformes > Dendrocolaptidae > Campylorhamphus > Campylorhamphus procurvoides. The sequence goes on along the minus strand of WBMV01005184.1, from coordinate 184,285 downwards.
GCTCTCTCTCATTTTTTTCCCCCTTCTACTTACACATAGTTTGCTTTATATGCAGGATTTTGATGACTTGTCAGAGACACTCCGATGTATTTGGAGAAATATTGCCCCAGCAAAAACCCTCATCAAGCAGAGATAACAGATGGAAACGAGACAAACAATTTCCTGATCTAAGCAGGCAAATTCAGGATTTGGTTTACAGAAGAGGGAGATGGGACTTTTGATGAATTTACCCACTGCATTCTTCTGTGAAAGCTTGACATGGGCTCTCCCAAAGTGATTTAATTTTCATTAGCACAGTATTGTTAAATGAAACATGCAAAATATGCTGGCCTCCAAATTCTCTGTGTATGAAAACAGCAAGAAATGAGAAATTTGCTTGGAATCAAACTTCCCCTTTATTATAGCAATCCTCTTCACAGACAAGATTGCGTATCTAATTTTTTGTATGCTATGTTAAAATTTTTTTCTCCATCTAATGAAAAAATATTGGCCAGAGCATATGCTTTACTTGGCTTACTTTTTTTAAGTCTTAATTTTTTATGAGACAATAGAAATATTGGAGAAAATAGAAGCTCTCTGTTTTGTAAAAGGTTTGGTATCCCTGGCATCCTGTAGAATAACTATTTTCTTTAAGATTGTCAGAAGCAGTTGAAAAGGAAATCATTATCAAATAACTTTTCTATTTCGTGCCTGATACAATTGGTACCTGGATCTGAGGTTCTGAATTATTGCAACAAAGCCCTACTGAAATTTCTTACCCTTCCTATTTCTGAATTGGTTCTCACATCTGCATACTAAAACACTTCATCTTGTTTCAAGTAACTGAGCTTGCTGATGGAGAACATGTATTGGGAGGGACAACAAAAGGGCATTAGAGAACTAAATGCACTAGGCTGATTCTATCTGAATTCTTAGGCAAGGCTAAATAAAAACCCAGATCTCCAAGCCTGGGTTTGAGAAGCAAGCACAAGAGATATTGCAAATTAAATTCATACTTCTGAATATACAGTGGGTTTATGTAAGAGACTTAAAGCAGAATACATTTTTTTTCCCGTTCACTTTTCTCATCAAAATGGAGTACCTGAAGGATTTCTTCAAGACCTGTATTTACCTAAAACATATGAGCCATCAATGGAACATAACACAGTACTTTATCAAGTTACCAAAAATTTATAAAATATCATTAATTATTAAATTGGGCAATGAATGTTCCAAACAGTAAAATTAAGATGAACCAGATAAAATTATTGGCATTTTTCATTATCATTCTTGAAACCAGAAAACCTTTCCTTTTCGGAATTTCCAAACTGACACAAATGTCTTTAAAAAGGGCAATTAGTGACAAGTGACTATGAAGAACCCTGTGTTGAGAAGCTGAGCCTAAGCCTCTTGAAGATTCTCCATGTAAACAAGTCAGACCACATCACTCATTATTCCTCTTTTGTTTACTGGGAGAAAAGTTCAAACTATTTAATGAGAGGATTACCCATACTTCAACTCCATTGAAAAAGATTAATTGATATTTTCCTGTTAGGGGTTTAACCACTTGGATTTGGCCTCATATCCCCCATTGTTACTGATGCTCTGATCAGCAGAGCAAAGTTGCTTAAAGGTTAGACAAACTTTGCAGCATAAATTACACAAAGTAATTTATGTTAAAGTTTGGTGAACCTCTAAGCCTGAAGAGGTTCTATTAACTCCTCAGGTGTTTAGAAAAAACAGCTGTTAGAAAACAAGGTGGTTTATGAAGAAGTATCTAATCTTCATGCAGAATTTTATAACATATTGAAGCACTTGAATTCAGTATAGCAATTGTGCTACTATAAGAAAAATATGCAACATACAATAAAGTCAGCACTAGTAGTACTATTGACATTTCATCTTAACGTGGTTGTTTTCTAATTACATTTAGGATGTGGGGGGAGCAGGGCCATGAATCTCAAAATATATTTTTTTCTTCAAAGCTTTACAAATTTTCCAAAAAATGAGTGTCTTGTGGACATATGGCTGCATATTTGGATAACACCATTTGCATTTTCAAACTTGCAATATTTTTAACCACTCATTTGGCTTTTGCTTTCAGAAAAGCAGACAGTTAGTGCATTCATTTGAAATGATTTAGTCTCTTTAACTCTTTAAAAAGACAAGAAAGGAAAGTATTTATATTCATGAATCATTTAACATATATTTTGTATTTATGCTTGAAAATGTAAACTGATAATGTGATAAAGATTTATTGAGTAAAAAAACAAAGAGCTTGCAAATATTAGATATTTGTAGATATTAATAGGAAAGTAGCACCACAAAACATGTAAGACTTACTGAAAGAGAAAGTGGTATCAGGAATAAAATTGAAACAGTAAAGTTAAATGGGACCAGTTAAGACACGATTGTATGGGTTTTGATCCTACAAAGAATGTATGCTTCAAATAAAACTGTTGCAGATATTCCTCAAGAGACAACATTCCTCATTCTTCTAAGTCCTTGTAAATATACAATATTTGCAATTATTTATTCTGCCCTGTAAAAGCCTGACTCTGTATCCTGTTCAGTAGTAGAAAAAGTATGATGTCTATTAATAAAAAAACCCCAAGATGGTTGACAAAAAGCATTTCTCCAAAATACAAGTATTATCAAAAGCAACAGATGAAGGAAAGGAGAAAATGTTGAAGAGTAAGATAGGAGATAGGAGAACATATTATAAAACACGCTGTAAGTGAAATGGTGGTGGAAAACTAATAATTTTGAGGTAGTTTTAAAGTACATAAAAAGCACAACAAAAATTTTGGTAATTCGAATTTCTCCAGACTGTAAAAAGTGTTATTATAAATTATAACTTAAAAAGTCTCATGACACAGTGTCCAGATGTTTGATGCACAAAATAAATTAAAGAAAACCAACTCATTTTCAAAAACTGGTGTTAAAAAAATCTAGCTATTTCAGAATATTCATCTTTAATGTACAGATTCTAAACACTATATATGTTAAAATATGCAATAGTCTGAAATTTGTAATATTGTGCATACATTTGGACATATTGCAGACATATTTGGACATATTGTGGACATATTTGGAATATTTCAGGTTTTTTCTTAATTGACATACTATATGGTTACTTATATTTTTGAGAAACAGCAATCTGCTTCATTTTGAATTATTTTTTAATGTGTATCTCTAATTATTACTTATTTATTAATTTCAGCAGAAGTTTAATTAATTAGCAGCTGATGCAAAGTATGACAAAAGTAAATACAAGCATTTACATTACTTCTGATATTGAACAAGTACAAATTTTATTGACCCTAATCCTGACAAATGTACTTAACCTTATTGATTAACTCAAGCATTGAAATAGAGTGAAAAATGTTTTACCACAAGACACTATAGTATGACCACTATATCAGCTATTTCAGCCTTCAAGATTTAAATGCACAGCCTACATTGAACATATTGATTTTTGTAAATAGTCCTCCTATAATAAATACTAGTTTATCACTGCAAGTCTCTGCAGACGTTAGGTGATCACAGAATGGAGCTGTAATCAGAGGAAGTTCTGTGAAAGATAATCTTTCTTTATTCTCCTCCTCCGAGAATTTAGGAGGAGAGAAAGCAAGGGACAGCAGCAATTGCTATAGTTCTATAAAATCTGCTCTTAGATTATGAACTGTCATCTTAACACTTAAGCTTTCACCCTTCTAAAGGCAAAAGTTTTCAGAAACATGTGTAAATGTAGTTAATATAATTCTTATGCTTTTAAAGCCACTCTAATGCCAAGTTAATGTTTAAATTATTTAAGATGCCACTCAAAACCAGTTATAAGGACAAAACAGCTTGTATAAACTGACTGTAATAAACCTCCCTAATATAATTTTTTTTTAAAAAGTCTGATTGTTTGTTTGTCACATTAAAGCTAAAATTTTTGTTATTTTGCCACGTGATTATTTTGGGTTTATAATCTACTTATTTTTTTCAATACTATTATTAAGAATTGAGTGCAAAAAAAAAAAAAACCACAAAAAGAAGAAGAAGACAAGATATATAGGCCATGATGTTTTCCAGCTTAAATTACAAATCCTTATTAATTTTTTGAAAATTTCAAATGTACCTTTATTTGCTATGAAAGGCAAGACAAAACCAGAAGGAACACAAGTCTTTAACAAAACAGAAGACAGATGTCCAGAAATTATCAATTGCTAAAGCACACAGATTGTGATTAAATTTTAATGTGGCTTTTAAACTTAAGTAAAGATTTTGCTTATCGAAGAGAAAGAATCCCAGAGAAAATATTATTATTGATTTCATCATTTTAAATGTAACTGATCCTTTAAGTAATTTTTCTTGGTTTCAGTGTCACTTTTTAAGTGTCTTCTTAGACTTAGGAAATCACTAGAGGGCATGTTCATTTAAAATTCCAAGTCTAATGCATAAATTGTTCTCCAGTGTTCAAAGCCACATCTGTTGAAAACAAAACAAAGCATTCAATGTGCTGAGTAAAATCAAAACATAATAGTAGAATGGTATAGGGAGTTAAATTAGTCAAATTAAACGGCATGAAAAAGTTTTTGATTGATTTAGAAAATGATTGCATGCTTTTAAAAAATATATTGATTATCTGTAATGTGTTGAGAAAGAAAGCATAATGTGTACTATGACAACATGACAGTCTCACATATAGTGGAATACATACATAGCCTCACATGGCTCCTTAGTAGACCTACATCAGGCCAGAGTGGTCCATTTCATATAAGCAAGATGCAGTGGCTTGGTTTGTTGTTTTTTTTAAAAACAAGTAGAAAGTGAAATATGATGTTGCTGCACTGATAAAGAAGCAGTCCTTATTGTTCTGTCAATAAAATTAATTGCATAATAGCCACTATCATGTTCTGATGTTTCATAAATATTTAACTGTGTTAGACTTCTGAGGTCAAAAGGGCTAATTCCATTTAGTTCCCTGAATAGTCATGCAAATTTCACTACTTAGAAAGTGAAGCAAATAATCATGATAAATCTTTATATATAGTGTTCTTTGACACAGACACACCATCCCTATTTACTTCATAGATTTAAAGTAGCCTATTTGTAAATAACTCTTGATGATTTTACATAGAGAATTCTGTTAGAGTCTGATGTCTGCTGCCTTTAAGCTAAACTTCATGTCTCATAAAAGAGAAAAGTAGCCATGAAGCTAAAATGTTTTGTAGCATTACATGTAAGCCAATTCTCAACATATTTCTTGGCAAGTCCTGTGTGCAAAGCCCATATGAAGAGAAATGACCCACTCAGTCCTCATTTTAGAACAATGAACTAATCCTCCTAAGAAGTCCTAGACTTTGAGAAGTGGACAGGTAAATATCGGTCCAATTAGAACATTATTCCAAAAAGCTAATTAATGCCAGCCTTTTCTGATCCTACAGCTCAAGATTCCCTCTACTGATTATTTTTAATTAAAAAGCCCACCTTATTACAGTTTGATTTTCCTCTACACTTGATATTAGATCTGTGAAGATAGAATTATGCACAGAAAAGTTGACAACAGTCCAGTGTGAGTTTCACTGAAAATTCAAATATATCAAATATATTACAATGACAGAAGTCATAGAATCTTTCCTTTAAATTCTTTTTGCTTGCACATGTTCCTTTTATCATTGCTTGCATTAAGAGGTCCCTGAAGGTAATTTACTACTGCTTAATTTTTCAAAACACATGACCAAGTAAAATTATGATTTGTAAAATACAATGTGTCCAAAAATTAGGATAAAGAAAACAAAGTAGTCATATTAGCTTAGACCAAGAGCTTTCACCAAACCAAAGGGAAGGCAGGTGTCTTAATAGGTCAAATGAGAGTTCAATGTTTTCCATTAAATAACTTCTCCGTGATCTTCTCTGGTGGCAAAGAAGAAGCAACTCATCCAATTTTCTTCCAGTTCTATATGGTAGCCTCGTGAACTAGCAAATGCACTTCACCTCTGAGTATGAAGTAAACCCAGCAATGAAAATTACTACAAAAACAGTTAAGATTCAAGGATCTGCAAGAAACACTGCCTGTACAAAAAGGCAGCATGAAGCAATTTATCATATGCAGTATTTAGACAAATGTAGCTGTTTTATTTGTCCATTACAGAAAAACATCATGGTCTTTGCTGTGGTATGTGTGGTATGTGTCTAATGGCAACTGCAGTCCTTTGATGCATGCAAAAACTATGCAGCAGTGCAATGAGTAGCTTTTTAGACTCTGGTAACGCTCAAGCTCTGAATGGCAAGAGCGGTTTACAGGAAGATTTCAAAAAACACATGAAAGCAAAACAAAATCATCTAAGTCTCCAAGGCAAGACGTCTGTTATATGTCTGATATTTAACTCAAAGCCTCTAGTGGCATTTTCTTTGTGTAAATTAAACATCTCTGATGTGCTTATATTACAAAATAAAGCATAGTGAATAGCTCTTGCATCTCTGGAGCTCCCTCTCCTGTTTACGGTCAGAAGCCAGTCTATCAAGGTAACCCAGAAACTTAGGGTTCCCAGCCAGGTTAGGCCTACGTGATCTGACTTTCACAGGCCATAGAAATTTTTTCCAACAGTGTTTCTACTAGAAATTAATGAAAAAGTTTGTGTGCCAATATTTAATGGCATATAGAAACACCCTGAAAAATTTTTGAGGAAACTTCCAAAAAGCCATTTTTAAGTGCATGCAAGTGCCCATATCAGAATTGAGAAGCTGATCTCAGGCAGACACAGCAACTTTTTTCTTTTTTTTTTCTTTCTTTTTAAAATTTTAATGTTTCTTTAGAAAATTTATCTAGGAGTTGTTTACTACTAAACAGTTGGCATGTTTGCGTTGTCCCATTATTGATGAGGAAGACCTATTCTCAGAGTTGCTCCACATTTCTCCTTATGTAGTTGTTTTCAGATACATGTAACTTTGTCAGACTAGCTGTTTCCGGAACTAATTTTTCATGCTGAATGTCTAATTTAGGCTTATAATTCTGAAAAAAAAAAACCCAGAAAAAACCAACCTAGAACCATTTTAGCCATTTTCAAGGAAAAGGATATTGAAAAGGCATCAATTTCTTTTAATTTCAATTAATTTACTAAATGCTGTTCTAGGTGTCATGTACTATGCTCACATTAAACTTAGTTCTGCAATAGCAGAAAAAAGTGGCGGTCCCCCTCACAAGAAGCTTATATGCTATCAGGTGAGTAATAATGCAGGTATAGAAACCAATGAAGAAAAACATGGAAACAAGGAAACACTGTTGGACACCATGTTAAGCAATGTCAGCAGATCATGAGAAATCAGCTTTAATGTAAATTCTGTTTGTCTCATTTCAGTCTTCAAAAATGGTTGATATTGTTTGTGCGTCTGTTATAAAACATATAAAGCTAGCTAACTAACTAATGCAAAATTTGAGTAGAAGAACATTGGGAGAACATGTTTCTGGTTTTTTCTTTAAAACAGAAATAGAATAATATTCTCTGAAGGTAAAACAAAATACCGAATCACACCACCATTGTATACACAATTGCAATGCTCAAAGGATAAAGGGAAGATTGTGCATACCTATCTGCAATAAAGCAACCTATGAAAATTGACCTGTCCACATTATTTTCAATGCTTTGGTTGCTGCAGGAGTTCCTGGTTTAAGATTGTTTAAGTGAATCACCTTGCTTTGTGCAGACAAATATTACATAAAATTCTTGTAATCTGCAGGACCACCACCGAATAAATTTAGCTTTTTATTTATGAGGACTATCCAGCACATGTTGCATTTCTGTCTCATCTTCTTCCAAAGTGAAACCTGTTCCGTAAAATCTGTTCTCAGCATCTTTCAGTTAAACTACTGTCTGATGCAATTGTATTTCACACATAACTAAATTTTAACTCTAGACTCAGATCTTTTGAGCTATGTCCTGCTATATCCTGGTGGAGTACCCTGATAAAGTACCTATTTCATTTACAATATTAATGAAGTTTCCCTTCTTTTTCAAACATATATTTAAGGAGCAAAAATACTGTGTTGTCTACTCTGACTGATTCTGAAACCTCAACTGGAATTGGAGCCCCATCGGGTTGAGTGCTACAAAAGGAGTCATATTCCCAGCATTAATCCTAGGGAGTAATTTCTAGAAATTCCTAATTTCTCCAGTTTCAGAAATTTTATAAGAACAATTCTGGCAAATATTTTCAAACTTGCTTCAATGCAATGACTATTGAGTAGAGCCAGAATTAACTAAAAAAATCTGAGTTTTTGAAAGAACTGAATTACACTAGTCATTTGAGTAAAGAAATCCTTCTTAAGCAAGGAGAAAATAAATTTGCTCAGTAGTGGAACTTACAGTTCCTATTAGCTTTGAGCAGTTGAGTGAAGGAAATCTATAAGTTCTTTCAAGATTCCTTCTCTCACACAAAAAATAACACACTTCCTGAGCTGTTTGAATGTGCTAATATTCCCTTCACTTTCTATGTTTTTTGTAATATGCATCTATGTATTTCAAGTGCATAGACTGACTATGAAGAATGTATGTAAAAAAAGGTTGTGATGGAGCATCTCAGGCATCATAAAAATAGCATTAAGATAATATCTTGGTTTTCAGAACAGCTTGCCTGTAATATTCTACAAGTAATATTTTAGTAGGGCAATAGATGAACATATCAAATTAATTTGTAAAATGGCACATTTAAGAAACTGACTTTTTGAAGTTTGTTCCATCTCCACGTGTAATTTTTGGCTCCATCATAATCACTGCCGTACTGTCTTCTTGCACATGGTAAACTAGCCATCTGGATAGTGTGTCAGCATTAATGTTTTCACACCCTCAGCTTCCTGTGCTAAATGAAGTCAAATTCTTGAATTATGGCAGTCCACCTGCACATAATTTTTCCATAGTCTGTGAATATGACTTTTTTTCAGGAAGACCACAACTAAATATTAGTATTCTGAAACCTGTAAGGTAGGTTTCAAAGGTCTAGGAGTTAATTGCACTTTAAATGGCCTATGGAGATAGGACTGACAAGACTGTAGCCTAAGGTCAAGAAGGATTCAACATCTCTTGTGAGCTTTTTAAGGTTCACTGTCCCCATTCATTTTTCAAGTATTCATAGGGCAATTTCAACAGATCACTTTCACACCTGTGAGACCATAGCTGGAAAGCAAGACAGAATGTTGTCTTGGTTTCTATTTAATTCAGGACACAAGACTCACTTTGGCTCCATTTGTCTGTGCTTGCATTATGTTGAGAAACAGATTGCTAGAGAGAAAAGTACTCAAACCATGAGGTGGAATTTATTTCATATCTTCAAGAATTCCTCTGTGGTCAATAGATATAAAATGTAATGGAAACTATGAGGGAGAGAATTCAACTGAAGACAAATCCCTTGTTCTAAAACAAAAAATTTGAACCAGGATGTAAATTTATAATACGATTACAGTTCCACAGAAAACCAGTGCTTTGGGAAGCTGTCACTAGTGATTCTAACAGTGCATAGATTGTCCATTCAGAGTTCACTACCTCTTTTTGAATTACCTATTTTTTCTTTTAAGGTACTAAAGCATATAACCCAAATTGTCAGTGTTTGGAGAAAGACTAATTACAAAAGCTAACATTCTTCGGAGGTGTATTTCTGTACGTTCTTCAACAAGTGAGCCAGAACAAAGCTGAAGTTTAATGTCAGATTGCCCTAGTCTTCTATTAACTGCAAAAAAACCTTGGGAGACTGCAGCATTTTTAATTTCTGTACTAATTCTTGACTGAATCACAACCTCAATGGAATACTAATAAGGAAACTGACAGTACAAAAAAGGGACCTTTTTGATTTCATCAAAATATCTTCCCTTGCAGGTGGAGAAAGGTCCAAAATCTACTGTTTTCTCCACATTTGTAGTTACAATTACATGCCTGGAATAAGCGCAGTGGGATGACAGATATTTCCCTATAAAATTTTGACTCAACCTTAGCATTGAGAGTAAGGAAGGAACTTCAGAAAAGAGGATTTCAAGTAGAAAGGAGAAAAAGTGTTCTTTTGTGTATATGATGGATCCAACATCAAGCAAAGCAATCGTGTATAAAGTTTAGGCTGAGCTTGACTGATATATGTGGCTCAAACCAGCAACTGGAAATGCAACCGTCACCTGCAGCATGTAAGATTTCTATTGATTAGAAATCTTAATAATAATACATTCTCTCAAAGACATTTTACCCGCAATGTTCCTTTCTTTACTTCCCACAAGTTAACTTTTAATCTTAAGAAATTAATGCTGTTATTATTTATTTAGTTCTAGCATATTTCATTAATGTTAAATTATTACCCAAACTTTCTATTCTTATTTTACTATTTTGATTGCTAGCAGCAAAAAAAATACCAAGATGTAGAAGAATAACCCTTAGAATGAAAACACAATGTAGGGATGAACCAATACCCACAGGAATGAGTCAGTTCTTCCATTGACTCCACTGGGTATGGAATCAGTCCTTTTCTAATTTCTTAGTGTCAACACATTTCATTAGGGACACAAAAGAGTATTCTATTCCTGACTCAAATCTAAGCCAGAATGAAGGGTATATATTATAAAGCTTGTGGCATTTTTAGAAACTAAAAATATCCTCTTAAATAAGAAAGACAACCTCATGGTTTTTTTTATCAGTCCTAATTCAAGTTTTTGAATTCTCTGCATCTGCCAAAACCAATCACCAAGCACATATTTTCTGAAACTGGCATCTCAATCTCCTTTAGGCTCTTTTAGTTAGAGGGAATCACATGAAGTTGTCTTCACCAAGGAACTCCTACAAAGCTAAAAGACAGAGGTTGCTAGGTATTGTGAGCTGCTTTCTGACACTTTGTTGACTGTATGGGGAGGTAGCAACCAAAATCATCCACCATATCCGAATAACCTAAACTTATATAGCAGTGCATCACTCTTTAGCTTCCCTTTCCACACTACAGTGACTCACTCATTCCTGCCACTGACATCTGTGAATAATGTTTTCTATCTTATTGCAACTAAAAGTCATTCACATACTGGGATTTGCACCAGGTTTTAACAGTGTAATGAACCATAAGTTATAAATATTCACTAGGGAGATGAATAACAATACAATTACAAGAAAAAAGGTCTGGTACATTAGTAAGTACATATGGTAAATATTGGAAATTATTCCCTATCAATTTAGGTAAAAGATTTGAAAACCTTTTTCACCTTTACCCTTTTCTTAACCTGTGTTGGATATGTCATATTATATTGTTTGCTATTAACAGAAACAACAGGCCAACAGGTATTTTTATAGACATTTAAATAACTCCAAAGCATTTAGAAATTAAATTATTCATATATTTGTGTGTGTCTGTCTGAATATACATATGGACACAGAAATGCACATAAAACTAATATATGGAATCTTTCGTGGCGCATCATGAGTCTATAAACTTTTTCACTAAAAGAGGAAGAACTGAAAGACACCAAACTGACAGGGAAAACCACATCAGTATGCCATCGAACCCAAGGCAAAACATAAGAGTTATGCTATATGCTTTTCATGGTTTTAATTCTATAATCATCCTTTGCATCCTTAATCCAATAACTCTTCCAATTCCTACCAAATTTTATGTCCAAATCTAATGTTTTTGTGGAAACAAACTCATGTTAGTCCTGTGAGAAATAGTACTTCTGACATTTACAGAAACCTATCCTTCCTATAAATGGCAGTCCTTACAGGCTGTGGAGACTATATATTAATCTCAGGAAGCTAAAACTTGGTGACAACTTGTCAGAATTCTTTTTTTTTTTTTTTAATTACAGTGGGGGTTTTTTTAGCAATGCAGAGATTACCTCCGGACAGGGCTTCATAAAGGAGATGACAAGTCACTCCCCATAAGAATACACTAAAATATTCGTGGGCAAAGGGTGAGATCAGTTGCCTCTCCTCCTCCCAAAACTGGTAGGAGCACCTTTACATAAAATGTGATTATAAAGTTTCCGGGACAATATTGCAAGCTTCAGGAAGGTGGAACCACAGAGCTGTTAAACCAGTCAGCATTCAGAGGAAATAATTTTTTATATTTTCCATTTGCATCTAACTGCAGTGACTTCTCCACAGGTAGCTGACCCAACTCATTCCAGCTTCTGAGTCAATCTTACATCAGAGAATACATCTGACACTTATGGAGACATGGGTCTTGAGACTGCCAAAATAACATATAACGCTCTGAATATTCAAGAGATGCAAAGGCCGCACCTCCTTCATTTCCTTTGATTAACCAAGTCTTTAGTTCTTAGAAATCCCAATGTTTCACAATTTACATAGTTCACTATAAGTAATTTTTAAGGTGATTTTTGCTTGCACAATTTGTCTGGCACTGATTAGATTCTCTACTTTCCTGTGTTAACAGGTAACATTTCAGATATCCTTTTAAAAAAAAGACTCCTTTGGATTATGCATAAATTCACTCTTTGTACATCAATGGGATAATTCATCGTGTTTCTATTCTCTCTTGATTATTGGAAAAACAGTAGACTGAATATAAATAGGATTTAAATCTTGTTGAAAGCTAATGTTTTATATACTGCTAACTGGTAGTTCTGCTCAAAATTAGGTGCTTTCTGTTGTAAACAAGGTTAAAATGACAAAGAAGTAAGATTTTGTTAGAATCTTAGAGTCTTGTTACATGCATTTTAGGTCAGATACTGTTTGCTATGAGAGAACTCCGGTTTATTGTAGAGTTGTCAATTTAAATTAAGTTACAACTTTAGAGAAACTAACTTGAAAACTTAAAGAAGTCATATGATATTATGCATTACATCTCCAGCCCATTAAGGAATTCGAAAGCAAGGTAACCAAAGACAGAAAATATTGGTTCAAATTTCAAGCCACATTAAGTGTGAATATACCCTCAATTTAATAAAAAATATAATGCAGCTTCCTGAGGCTTAAATTTCTTACAATTGCACTTGGAACGGGTACTTGTTTTCCCATTATTGGCCACTTTAATCTATTTATGCCTTAGTTGTCTCATTTAAAGATCACTTTATAGTAGTGGGCAATGTGCATCTGAGGTCTGTGTTTCACTATTACCTGACGCAACACAACAGTTTACAAATTTCTGAACTTGATCTGAAAGCTGATTTAAAAATCTATACAGACAATCAAATTTCCTTGAAAATATATACACACAAGTCTGCTCTGAGGTGGCTAAAATGAAGCAAATTTAGTTTCAGGAGACAGGAAGAAAACGAAGACTGAAAAGTAAAGATCTAGAAGCAAATGGGAACTGGAAGTGACCAAGTTTGAAACACATCCCTCCCCAGAGAAAATTAGAAGAGGGCAAGGAAGACAGGCTTTGGAAAAGTAGAATGTTTGTGCTCTTCTTTCCAGCAGACTGCATTAAATATTCAGCAAAAGGCAAGGATCAGTTTACATTACTCTTCTTGTTTCTCGTGTATCGGCTGACAGGTGCTGTAAACATACATAGACAAACATGGTCCTATTCTTGCAATGCTCCAATAACCGAGGGCAGAAATACTTTTTATGCAGCAGTAACATTTTGATGATTGCAGCCATAATACATTAAGATGAGGTTTGCATTTGTTGTCAGAATTAAAACTTTTTTTTTGTCCTGTTGTATAATGCAATATTTAATTCTTAGACACACAGAGGAGGAAGAAGCTTTGCAGTTAATTTGAAAGCATATTTGTGTGGGTTTATGGAGAACTTCATAAATAATCATTTCAGCTGAGCTCCTCCTGGGTATTTAATAACAATTAAGAATAGTATAAACATCTCAGGTCAACCCCTAGGTTTTAAAACGAGGAAAAGCACAGACAAGTGTGAAACAGCTGACCTTGGCTAAAAGATGGAAACTAGTATTTAAAACATTCACTCATTCATGTTTAAGAGATGTCATGGTAAATAAATAATGACTGTTTATACTCAGTCCTAAATGTCTTCTTTTTCCACACTACAGGCAGCTATTTGGCCAAGATGGTATCATTCACTGATCTAATCACACTATCACACTGTACCTTTTTCTCACTTGAATTGTACTTTTGGCTGTCACTTGCTCTTTTGAACAAAGGTTTACACTATTAAAGGATATCATAATAGTAGTTTTTTGTTGTTTTTTTTGTTGTTGTTTTTTTTTTTACTAAATTGATATTCAAATCAATAATGGTAAGGGCAGTCTTCTCTTTGTACCTCGAAAAATGTACCATCTGCATTTGGCTTCTGATATTCTACTGTGAGCAAAATTTGAGCATAAGGAAGTGTTTAAGACTCCCCTTAACTTAAACTGCAATTCTAAGTATTTTATAATCCTCACAACAGTCAGAGCCAGTAAAATCGACCCTGTATATTTTTATTTCATCTCTGCTGGATCATATGATATTTAATAATTGGTTCTGGCACCTCATTGCAAATTATTATAACTTTGAGATTCAACAGTTTTATTGAACATATGGGCACCACAGTCTCAGAACATATATATGATACAGACTATCAAGAGGACCTTCTGTCATGTTTTGGTGAGCTTTAAAGGGTCAGGTAAATTTTGTTGGGTAGATTTGTGCTGTGTTTCCACATTCTTTGTTTTGTGTTTATTTAGTGGGCTACTTTTTTTTTCCCTTGGGTTAAAATTTTTCCCTGTAAAGACTGATTCCAACAACAACGGCATTTTTTTCACATTGATATGTGTACCATTGTCAGGCTTCTATGCAGTATTGAAAAGCAGCAGCTGGAATGGACAGCAAAAACAATCTTTGGACCTTAGTGAATGATTTTCCTGTCACATGGTACCATATTATATCAGTGTTTCTTTCAGTTAATACTACATAAAGCTGCGGAAAGCTCATCATATCAGTGAAATGAAGACATGCTTAAGATGTCTCATTATTGATATTGTACTTAACAGAAATATAACAAAATTCAAATGACCATTTAGGAAACATATACACTGAGGTATATTTATGCCTGGAAAAACAGCATACTTTCTTGCAACAAAATTACTTAAAGCAATGCTATTTTGGTGCAACACTGGCTTCTGCATCCATACCTAATTTGACTTTCATCTATGAGACTGTATCATTTGATGTATTAAACTATACATGAATAGAAGCAATTGTGTATTCCTTGAATACGTAAATGTCCCATAAATTTCAGCGGGAAATGTGTGTGTGAAAGAAATAATATCCAGCCATTATGTAGATTATACGCAAATAATTGCATAACATGTTGTACTGAAAAATAAATAGAGATGGCTTGCTGACACATGCATTTGCGTGTGTGTATATATCTTAGAAAAGGAAACCTAATTTACAAAAGCTTCTTAACTATAAATGGTTTATTTTATCTTAATTCTGCTAAAAAAACCTCACCACTCTATCACAGTATTTTCTCCTCTACTGCCTTTTCAAGGTTGTGAAGTCGAAGAATTAGGAACTGAATCAGCTTTTACATGTTTTTCAGTGCTTATTTTTACTATGCCAGGCTGCATTTTTATTAATGGGGTTTTTAAATCGTTCTCTCTGAATTAATTTATAGAGATCATATATGCAGGGGGAAAGGTCTTATGGTTTTTGGACCTTTTACATTTTATTGGCACATATTCAACTGATTTTCACAGCTAAACTTGAGAAATATTAGTTAGGGTAGTCATCTGTGAAAGCAAATTAGGTGAATTCTGCTAATGACTTTGAAGAGCAGTATAAAGGTATATGTATACCCGATTGTTTCCACAGAAGATATATAAATATTTAAATACTGCAGATTTAGGCAGCAAAACTCTTATTGAACATGAACTAGATTTGCGATTACTTGCCTGGCATAATTTGAACCAGTAGGTGGAGTCCTTGTTAATAATAATTGCATGAATAAAACTTGTTAATATACACTAAAGGCAAGATATTTTTCATATCATAAACTGCAAAAATCACGTTTCTTTTAGGTTTCTTGTATTGGTATAATTAGCTAGAAATCGCAGTAAAAGGGCAGAGATAAAATATGCATAGACCTATAGCTATCTTTCAGAAAACAGAAGAAAACAGTTTGGAAGAGCCAAACATCCTTCAGAAGAGGTCTTTGGAAAAAATATTAAGCATAATTTGATAACTAGAAAGTTAGATTTGTTGTTAATTTGGCTCATTGTTACTGGTTTGGGGCAGGGGTGGTGTTGGTTTGTTTGTTTATTTAGGGGGATTTTGTAGTTGTTTTCTTTGTGGGGGTTTTTTTTGGGGGGTAGGGGGGTGGTTTTGGTTTTGTTCTTAAAATCATGATACTTTTTCAAGTATATCTCAAATTCTAAACATAGAAAGTCTTCCATATAGTTTTGGTGAAATCCAAGGACTTTCATACCAACAGACATAGCGCTGTCACTATAATCTAGATGTATTTCTATAATACAATGTAAGTTCAGATAAGAGTGTAACTTCTAGTTTATGAACTTCAGTTTTTGACATTTCCCATTTTAGAGTAGCCTATATGTATATAACCTGAAATGTGCCATAGGTTTTGGTAGCAAAACTATCAAAAAGTTTGTAATTTTGAGGACACACCAAAAAGAGGAAACAACAACTAAAAAGCGCTTTAAAAGTGCCAAATGGAAAAGGCAATCCAAGTGTATTTCTCACAGACAAGTGGCCTCCCCTTTAGGTATCAGAATTAATGTTGATGCTTATTTGCATTTTGTTTTGCTCTCCAACTCAAGAACTATTATGACTTTAAAAAAGAAAAGGTACCCCGAAACTAACTGTGTAGTGTTGCAAAATGCCCATAACCTTTCACATGAAAAAAAACATCAATATAATCTGGTGAATTACTTCAGTCAAGCACAAACCTGAATGTATCTGCCCTACATGAGTGAGTGGTCTAAATTCTAAAAGACTACATACATGAATAGAATCTTCATCTTTTTTAAAAGGAAAATCTGCCCACTTTCCTCTCTTTGTTAAATGTTGGACTTCAGAATGTAGCTCTGGGAAATAGTTTAGCTTTAAGAACTCAAGGGGAAGGTGTTGCCTCAAGGCCAACCCAGTCTAAGATTTGTGGTCCCAGAGAGAGGCAATATTCAAAGATTGCCTTCACCTTTCCCATTACCAATGACTACCTTAATTGTCTTCTCATCTCATGGGATATGGTGCATGCCATTGTTAGATATAGAGATTTCATATTATGTAGAAGTTATGTCCGACAGTGAAGCTAGGACCAGATGCAAAATAAGCAAGTTCTTATGTTAGAAGAGATCTTCATTTGCAACTGCTTACAGATGAAATTTGTTATTTGTTCTGACCTCCAGAGGGTTCCTCATATTTTGCCTTCTGAGATCTTGAGGTACTTAATCATGCTTGTCTAGATACAATTCATATTTTGGAGGGGATAGCCACTGACTTCAAACAAAATGAAAGTGGGTGCCATAAATCAGCAGTCCTTCAGGCAAGTGCCTGAAAGTTATTCAACAGCTAATGCTCCAAGGTTTGTTAATTGCCCCAAAACTGTAGCCCTCACATTGTGCAGTGCACCTCCTACAGTCTTATAAAAGACAACTTGTCTCTCTTTTATATAATTCCCTTTCCTGTGAAATACAAGCAATAGATTCCTTTTCCTCCATTGCCTGTGGGTGTCTAATCCTACATATCCTTTTTTTCAAGGAGATGCCCTACAGAATGACTTAAGTGTAGGAGTGTCACTTTCTATCCTTTCCACTGAAGCTTGGAGAAGAGAAAACCACAACAAAACAGAACTAAGCAAGCTGTTGGGCTGTTAACTTAGGAGAAACACGTGAATTTTAATTCTTTGATTCAACTCCTCCTTATATATTTTATGTTAAATATAAACTACCATAGAAACAACTTCAGCTTACGCGTATTTACATTAACTCTGGGAATTGTTAGAATAGCAAAGGAAAAACATAAGCAGAAAAAAAATATAAAATAGTTACAAAACAGTAAAAAAATTATTTTATTTCTAGTTTATATAGTTGATGTGCATTATGGTGTGTGCAAAGATGGAACAAAGAGAAAGCTTAATTTGTTCTGCAAACATTTCAAGTGAAGCAGACTGAAGCTTTCAATCTGCTGAGACAACTTACTTTCAATTGTTATTTGAGGGCCCTACAGTAGTGAAGCTTGTTGTCTTGGCTTTGTATGGCCAGCTCTCATGTACCTTCCAAATACCTTTTGTTATCTGCCCCAAGAGAGCATAGAATCAATGTTAATGCTAAATTAAGATGGAAGAGTGAATCATAGTGCTAAAGAATGAATTTTCTCCTTTGTATTAAAACCAGATTTATGAAATAGCTGAGGAAGGAAACCTTGAGACTTACCACAAGTCGCATCTTTAGTTCTACTATTTGAATGGATATACTTCCGCTTTCATCTTATTCAAGCCCACTTTAATGTTTTTTCCAGGCCTATTATCTTGTAACTTATCATATGCAGAGCACAGCATTTCTAGAGATACACTTTTACAGCTTGAATCTTGAAAGACAGCTCTGTGAGTCTGCACCTCACTGGGCCAAATGGATAAACTCAGATAAATCATTTTGAAAGACTAGCACTTAGATACACTGAGACAATATTTCCTATAGTAATGAGAAGTACACTTCAGTACCGTTCGTTATCACTTGATTAGATTCTGTTACTATGAAATGTTTTAACAGACTTAATTCTTATTTAAACATTCATGGGCATATTATTATTATAGGACATCTTAGATGCATCCATATCTTCTTAATTTCTAAGGCCTGTACAGAGACTACATACTGACATATATTTGCCATACTGGATATGCATATTTTAGCATGTTTACTGTAAAGTTAAAAGGGGATCATATAAACTCAGGTTAAGCTCTGAGCTTTATGAGTCAGTACCTGGTCATAAATTTCTATTTGGATGTAACTTCTAGCCTAATATTTCAAGGATGTTGATTGTCGTGAGGTCACAATGTTTCATCACTAGATAGTGTTCTTCCCAACTGAGAAAAAAAATCACTCAGAAAAAGATAAGTTTCACTTGATATAAGTCATTAGTCATTAAATTGAAATGGGTTTTCTTTTTAGAATTTCCATGCCTCTTATTTAAAGATCATTGCACAAGGAACACACTTGCTAAGTTATCAAAAATCTAGATTAAGTATTATGCAAGATTGATATAGAATATGCCTGCAACAGATCAATACAGTATCAACATTACTTACCCAGTAGTTCCTAAGATGTATATGAAACGAAGCAGCAGCTTTCTTGGAAGAAGTCTACCTTGGCTTGCAACTACATGGGGACATGGCTCAGCAACTGTGTCACAAAGCATCCATAGCAATTCTGTCTGCTCAAAACTCATTGCTTCAAGTCTTCACCCCATCTCCTGCCTGAAAACTCCAAGAAGTGAAACTGGCATTTTCTCTTCCCACACCAGAGTAATTATTCCATTTAGAACAGGTTGTGCCATGCTTGCACAGGTGTGCCTTGGAAAAACCAAACTGGTTAATTCAGAGTATTCTCCTATGAGTCCTTTACACCTTTTCCTGCCTGTGGCACTGCTCAGCTGTCTGTATTCAGCTGTGTGTTGGTTTGCTTCGGTGCTGTTCTCCAAGAATGATGCCAAAGTGATGACTATCATACTACCTGGTTTGCTGGCTTTGGAACAAAGGACTGTGCACCAGAAACCCTCCACATATATCATGTAACATGTTAAAGGTGAATAATTTTCTGATTTTTTTCCCTATTCCAAAAATCAAAACAGTACAATTATAATTACAGATTCCTTCATAAAAAGCCTACAGGTCTCATTGACTCATTGAAATTTATTAATGAAATGACAGGCACTGCCTGAGTGAATTAGGTCCTACTACAGTTGTAGGTCCAGCATGCTAAACATCATTTGCAGGAAGGCATGAAGTTTTAATTTTGCTGTGGCTCACAAAGTCACCTCAGTTTCTAGTATGCTCCAAAAGCCTTGCTGATATGCACCTGAGAGATCTTTTCTGCTTTAACATATTCCTTAGTCCCCTACCCCTCCCCCCATTATTTATCTCTTTTTATTCTGCATGTGTCACTGCTTATGTACACACTTAACATATTTTTATTCCTCTCATTTGAAAAAAAAATATTCTGAGTTCACTTGCTTTTTTGTCAGTTGTCATTCATTTTACCTTGTTTTGCTTGCTTCAGTATGTTACTTCCCCTTATATTGTGAACTATGTCATCTGTGCCAATGTACATCCCTTGATAGTGAGTATGCAGTAGACTTTACTGAGAAATAGAAAAGAGAAGTGTTAGCCACTGCTCTCACCAAGATTATATTCTCTCTTAATAGAAGCTGTTGATAGATCCTGTGAGGCTACAACACTTAGGGTGTTGACTTGTGGAATGAAATCCTCTACACACAAGCACAGCAAAATATTTTGGTGAAAAGTAATTATCAGAAATAGTGACACGAGTAAATTAGTTAACTACATTTCAGCAGGAAGCTTGAGTTACCCCTGCCCGTTCTTGTTCCAGACCCATCTAAAATCAGCAGTTCAGCTTAATGATGTCACAACATTTGCCAGGCTGTGGGCACTGAAGAGAAGACGTGAAAATACTCCCACTGAATCAGGTCCTCTCCTCTCACTAAGCGCAGTTAAACAGCCCATCTGTCTCACATTGCAACTGATATCTTTGAAACATCATTCTATTATTACCACAGTGGTTCTAAAAAACTGTCCTTAATTTTAGACATCTTACAAGCAACTTTTTTAATTCTCTGGATATTGTTAACCCAGATCTGAAACACTGACACTGAACAATGCTAGGAAGCTCCTCTTAGTAGGATATGGCTCAAGTACCGTACATCACTATTCATTTACCAAGGGTAACCTTTTGTGAAATAGAGATATCCTACATTAAAAAAAAATCACAACAAAGAATCCGACCCCTCCCTAATCTCTAATAATTTTGAAAGTGTGAATTGAAGAGGACTGAGAGACAGATGGGTCTGGATGATCAAGTTACCTGTTATAGCAGCACATCTGCCAGGGCAGTCAATCACTGTGATGTCTCTGACAGGTCGATGGAGACTGAGTACGAAAGGCTAAAGCTGCACTTGAATTTGCTCTGGTTAAAAAAAATCTGTCTGTAGCACACAGATCCTTGGAAAAAGACTTCAGTCACAATAAAAAAAATCATAGTGCATTGAGCAAGCATAATTGTGAAATAGATACATTCTTGATTTTGTTTGGGGCTTTTTTCTTCAGGAATCAATCAAAAATGGAAAAAAGATGGAATAATATAAATATATTTTGGCAAAATCATTTCACAACAAAGAAGATGATAAATATGAATCACCAGAATAGAAAGAAAGGTTAAGACTGTCAAGTAACAAAACTAAATAAACTGTGGCACTAGAGTAGTTTATTTTTTCTGAATCTATGATTACATTAATTTGCATTAACCATGATGTCTTTCTTCTGTGTTTTCCACTGTATTTATTTTCAGAGCTGCTGCTCTATATGCTAAGGTTAATTGTCCTGCAAAAAGCTTACACTAGGAATTACTGAGTACCAAGAAGGTTTTTCACAGTTACAAACAACTTCTAGATTTTTGTTACATATTGCATATGTGTTAAAATGTGTATAGTGCTAATTGGATTGCTATTTTACCACAATTGCACCAATATGAATTTCTACTTCTTGGACAACAAAGCTCAGAATAGTGTGAATATAAGGCCAAAGAAAGTACTTCAGGATAGAGGCAAAACTCTTAAAAGCTGCAAAGGTTTTGGTCATTAAAGAGAAATTATTTGATTTTATTCAGTGAAGGTCACACACACTCCTATAGCTGGAAGAAAACACCAAAGATAAATTCAAGAATGCCTTTTGGAAATATAGCACTCAAACATTTTCAAGATTGTCCATGAACAATTTTTCTTGGAAGAAAAAAATGAATATCAAAAGAGCCCTTAATATTTCCAAACTGCAAATTCGAGAAATACCTATGGAATAATAATTCAATATTGTTTTAC
>WBMV01005184.1:117312-157312 GCA_013396655.1 Campylorhamphus procurvoides | reverse complement strand
AGCTATAGGTAGTCTCAATGTCTCCTGAGTCCAATGCAAAAAAAGGTCAATCAACCCTCCACAGAAGCACAGAATTGTGAGGGTTAGAAGGCACTTATGGAAATCATCTAGTCCAGCCCTCTGCTAAGGCAGGGTCACCTAGAGGAAATCGCACAGTAATGTGTCCGGGTTTTAAATGTCTTCAGAAAGGGAGATTCCTTGACCTCCATGGGCAGCCTGTTCAGTGCTCTGCCACTAACAATGTAAAGAAGTTCCTGCCCATGTTGAGGGGGAACTTGCTGTGTTTTAGTTTATGGCTATTGCTCCTTCTCCTGTTGCTGGACACTACTGAAAAGAGTCTGGCACCATTCTCCTGACATGTGCCTTTGAGATATTTATATACATTAACAAGATCCCGTCTCAGTCTTCTCTTCTCCAGACTAAAGACCCCAGTTCTTGCAGTTTCTCCTCATAAGAGATGCTCCAGACCACTAATCATCTTTGTGGCCTCCACTGGGCCCTCTCTAGTACCTCCTTGCCTTTCTTCTACTGAGGAGCCCAGAACTGGACACTCTTCCAGATATGGCCTCACTAGCATTGAGTAGATGGGGAGGATCACCCCTCTTGGCCTTTTGGCCACACTCTTCCTGATGCACCCCAGATACCATTGGCCCTGCTGGTCACAGGGGCACACTGTTGGCTCATAGTGAACTTGTCATCCAGATCCCAGATCCTGCACTACAGAGCTGCTTTCTGCTAGGTCAGCCCCCAGTCTTTACTAGTACTTCAGGTGCTAGTTCACTGTGTTTAGGTTCACTGGACACAGTGAACTACACTTGCCCTTGTTGAACCTCACTAGGTTTCTCTCTGCCCGGCTTTCCAACCTATCAAGGAGTTTAACCACTTACAGTAAGAATTCATCCAAGGAAATGCCATGGCTTGTTTTGGGTAGGACATCACATTAGTTTATGAAGAACATTTTTTATGGCCTTTGTTTGTACTCCTCTCAATCTGTTCTCATAAACATTTAACACTGTTGATAATGGTATATAATGTTTTTAACTCAATCATTTTTAAGTAAGAGATTTTCATAGAACATGATACAGAGATCAAACAGAATATTTTTTCTATTATAAAATTTAATCATTGAAATAAAGTTTTGAATAAAATTCATGGGTTTGAGTGTTATAAGTGAAAAAAAATATTGGGAAGGCAAATTTAGCTAGATGAGCTAACATCACTAAAGAAAGTATAACTGGGGAATGGATATATTAAAGCACAAAACAATACCACTGATACTCTAACTTACCAGAAAAAAGGGTTGTTGACTCAAATACCTCAATTATCAGAAAGTTCAGGCCAACCGGGAAATAATATTTTAACATATTTTAACTTGTACAAGAATTATTCACTTAAACTGATTTCCAGAGGATGTATAACCTGCTCTCACAAAGGAGGCACTACCAGAACAAGTTTTCATCAGTGACAGTGTTTCTTGGGATTCCAATAAAATAATTCACATTTCTTACATTGTACTTGAACTTTGACGTAACAACTTTTTGTGATCTGAAATAAAAATTACCTTTATCTCACGTAATCCAATTGTCTTTATCTCACATATTTTTACAAAGATTGTTTTTATGGTAAGCAACTCTAAAATTGCAGACCAGCAAAAAATGTTTTTTCATATTAAAACTTATTTTTAATAGAATTTATTAAGTGGCTACAAATTGTGGAATTCATTGATAACCCCAAAACAATTTGGAAAACCAGAGCTAACAGCCACAGGCCTGGGGTATCTGGGGGTACTGAGTGGATATTACTATCATACTGTAATGTGTTGGAGGTGGAACCTCACCCTTGGTCAAATCAATTTCCATTGAAAATGTTTTCTTGCATTACCAAATATGTTGAGAACAGGACAATGAAAGGCATACAGCTTCACTGGACACCTGTCATGCATTCAGCCCTGCATCATTCTGCTTTTAGAAATATCTGAAATATCTCCATTGCACAGCTAATGAATAGATAGCACAATATTGTCAGACAGAATCAGCCTCAGCAGAGCAACTGAGAGTGGTGTAGATAGTAGGGAATCAGAATATTGTATCACTGAGTATCACCAATGATTTAGATGCATAATGTCTCCTTCCTTTCGAACACTTTCCAAATACATATTTTCTAAAAGGTTCAATAATTTTGCAGAAAATTATCTGCAATTATAAGTCTATCACTGGGTGAAAAAGTTATACTAAGTTGACAATCATAATTTATCTATGTGTTCTAGAATTAAACTAACAGATGTTATTAGAACTCTTGGCTTGGATGATGCAGAGTGCAGGCATTTCGATATCTATGTCAATGCCTAGTGATATCACAAAGATTAAAATAAACAGTACTCTTGGAAATACAAAAATGTATTTCTATTAAAAATGTGAGACGATAATAAAAGCAGATAGTGAAACAAGCAGAGGGAGTTGTAGCTACTGCTTGCAAAGGATCTGGACTTTGCAGAATCCCTTCAAATCAGGGCCAGATCACATGACAAGTGAGCCACTAAGATAAACAACAATATCAGATATCATGGTCATCATCCTACTGTTTACAATTTTAAGCAATGCTATCTTTTTTGGTACTTCAGGTAAGAAGCAGATCCATAAATTGGTATAACTACACTGCCTTCATCTAGAATAGCATAGAATCACAGAATATGCTGAGTTGGAAGGAACCCATCAGGATCATCAGGTCCAACTCCTGGGCCTACCTAAGACACCCTGTTTGAACCCTTCTTGAACGGAAAGATTTGGCACTGTGATCCTTTTCCTGGGGAACCTGTTCCAATGCTCATACCAATTTCTTGAGTCCTGTCACTGGTCATGAGAGTGAACAGATCAGTGCCTGCCCCTCCACTTCCCCTCATGAGGATGTTGAAGACTGCACTGAAGTCTCCCCTTAGTCTCCTCTTTGGGCTGAACAGGGTGACCTCAGCCACTTCTAAGGTTTCCCCTCTAGACCCTTTACCATCCTCTTGGCCCTTCTTTGGACACTCTCTAATAGATAATACATATAGACAACAGATCATAGACGCATTTCATCAAATTTTGTTGCTAAATCTTTATGGCAATATTTAAACATTAATTTAGGTGTATACATCTATATTGTTTTGCCCATGGGATCTAATATAGCAGCAACTTAAATTATCTTGAATTTGAATATGCTATTCCCTGACAATGAAGCTGCTTTAAGTTATTGCAAAAAAAGTTATAGACCATAAATTAAATTCTCACTTCACATTAGTTTCAGGTGGGACTCATGAGGTCAAGTTCCTCCTTTCAGAGAAGCTTTTCTTTTGACTTTAAGTAGCCATTGCATAAAATTACTATCTCTGATATGAAATTGTGTGTTTAAAAACTCAGAAAAAATGTTATCTTTGTAAAAAAAAAAAAAAAAACCAAAGAAACCCATTGCATCATCTGCAAATCTAGTATTGCATCAGCCATCCAACTTGCAAATACAAACTTTTATTCCTGCTATGTTAGTAAAAATTTTTTTTTGAGGTTAATAATTTTAAAGAATATAAAAGTCAAGATCCCTCAAAAGTGAAGTAGCTGATTTCATGTAGAACGTTTGGTTTAAAAGAAAATATTTTTAAAGAGGCAAGGGTCTGTTGTTTTATTATTCTTTTACACTGCTCTAGGTTTTAGAGTGCTTCAGTAGATATGCCTTTGCTCCTTAATGATTAATATTTCTCAATTTGAATTGAAAATCCACTACAAGTAACAAAAATTATTCTTTCGTTAATCAGGAACAATCATCATTTCCTCTTAACTTTCATTTTTTATTATGACTTTGAATGTTTTTTGTTAAAGTACATTGTAAATAGAGAAAACGTGATTTTTTTTTCTCTCCAGGGAAAAGTTTTGTTATTTTAAGATTACAGCACTGAAGATCAAAATAAAGTGACTGTTCAGCATACTATCCAAATAGCCTATCTTTGTACAAAAAAACCCTTTCATTTTCACAACTAAATTGACTAAAAGGCACTGTTACCTAGCAACATTCATTGTGTTTATGACCTTTCATCCAATCTGAGCTCACAGATGTGCTTCTGAAGCTAATATATATCGTACACTCCCCGCCTGCTTTGATGAAATATATGAGCCCTTAGAGCAGGCTGTGAAATATCCTTTGGAAAAACCAAGAGAAATATAAAAATTAAGAAAAATGGGATACATTTGAAAATAGTTTAAAATGTTGAAACTAAGTACTTAAATTGTCTCTGCAATGAGTCTGGTGTCATTTGCAGTAGACCAAAAATTTGCCTAGGAAGTTGCGGCCTTGCACACAAACATTCTGGGTTTATTTGATATGTAATGAATGTACTGCTCCTGACACTTCTGAAATTAAGACGCCCTGAAGAAACTTAAATGAGAAAAGGTTTGGTGTTTAGAAATTAGTGACTGCCTGAATTTCAGATAATAGTGAATATTTTGGCTTTAAAAAAGGTGACATTTATGGATATTTCCAGGCTTTATTTTTAAGACTGAGAGGTGGCCTCATCATAGTCTACACCATCCTCAAGGGGAATGGAAGAGGGGCAGGTGACAGGACATGAGGAAAAGAAAGGAAGCAGCAGAAGGGGAAGTTCAGACTGGATATTTCAAAAAGGGTCTTCACTCAGGGGCTGGTTGGGTGCTGGAAGGGACTCCCCAGGGAAGTGACCACAGCACCAAGAGCGCTGTCACCAAGAGTAGAGCACTATCAGAGATCAAGGTGACTCTCAGTCATATGGTTTATTTTTTTTTATCTTGTGATTAGGTAGTTGGACTCAGTGATCCTTATGGGTCCCTTCCAATTCAAGATATTCTATGATGAATAAATTTAGTCAATAAAGGTTGTGTCTCCACATTAATCACATTCAATACACTGAAATAAAAGCATGAATAATACTTTACAGCATTCTGAGCTAAACTTACAGGGAAAATGTAACTTCTGTCAATAGGTCAACCCCAAAGTAAAAAGCACTGGAAAAGTACTATAATTCTTGCCTTTTTTGGATTTAGGTAGCTTTCATAAGCTCTTAGGTGGTTGCAAAGTTACAGTATCAACTGACATTTGCTGGGTTCCATCCTTATTTTCGCCTTGACTCCATTCACAATTTTTTCTATTTGTGATTGGAAAGAGTATGCTTTCTAACATTTCAGACTTCATACAGAAACTGAAAATTTTCTTTTTCAGCTCTTTAAACCATCATCAACTGTAAAGATGTTGCAGACAGAACTTTACAGGAGTGGTACATAAGTAATTGAACTGCAATATAGAATATAGTTTGCTCTTCTATAAGCAACAGCTGCAGTAACTTTCTGTTGCCAAAAAAAAAGTGAAAAATTAGAAATTAATTTATTATGTATTGTCAATACTGGATATTGCAGCTGCAGAATTCAGTAGGTCAAATTCTGCTCTTAGTGCATGTGAAGATTGTGCAGCTACCTCACCTTACTCCAGCTGTAAATGAAAACAGAATTTTAATGTTTGCCATTCAGTCAGGCAAAATCCAAGCACAAGATACAGTGTACAACAGTGAGGTCTACCTTGACATATATTTAAAACAAAACAAAACGAAATATGCCAATATTGTGGATCTTTTCTTTCATTAGCATAAAACCCTACTTTAATAAACTCAGTTCCACAGTGATGTCTGATGCAACTGTAGTCAGTTTACCATAACAGGAAAATATGAATATAATCTTCCAGATGCCCGCCACAGACTTGAGATTTATTACATAGGAGCAATGAGGATGGTCCTGTGCAAGGCTAACAGTGGAACTTGGTGGTCCTTATGGGTCCCTTCTAACTCATCATATTCTTTGATTCTGTGATTCTGTGACTTGATTGATGCAATTTTGATGTCCATTGATCAAAGCGATGGTTACAGTCTTGTCGAAGTGATGGTTACAGTCTGGATGTATCAGGGGTGTGAGAAGCGCATGAAACACAAAGTTACATGAGGTAATGCATGTTCAGGTTGAGATGGGAACTCCCAGGTTCCTCCCCTGGGGCAAGAAGTTTTACACTGAATGATGTGATACCGTGAGTCAAGGGACATTTTGAGGGGCCTAAAACATTACAGCTGCCTCTAACATCAATGTAGTTGGATCAGTTTTGGACCATCAAAGGGATGAATACCTTCAGGCTCTCAGAGGGGAGTTTTCACAGCTGAGTCACTTGTGTAAGGACTTTGGAATAGTAAAAAACACTATCCCACCTTGCAGGATCTGCCTCTTATCACCTCTTCCCTGGGCAGTTACTGCAAGTGGTCGATTGGTTGAGCCATTAACTGTTAAAAGCCCAGTCTCTCATACCAGGTCACCAGTGGCTCACCCAACTGGTGGTTGAAATCTTTTAGCATATCTTGTGGGTCACCTGAGGACAGGGATTGGGTGATGGAGAATTGAAGGCACAAAGGTGAAAATTATGAGTTGAGACCAGAGAATTTACTTGAAACAGCAATGAGGTAAAAACTAAGAGTAACAGCAATGTCACCAGTAACAAAATATATAAGAGAAAGAAATTATTTATACAGAAAGTAAAGCAATATTGGACCATTTTCACCCACCACATTTACTCCCCCTGACCGGAAAGGACAGAGTCCATTACTCCATTGCCTGGCAAGTCATGTGAGATGGCATCAAAGAACAGTAGGTCTGGCCATGTCCCCTCCCAGCTACTGTAAAAAATTTACCCTGTCCTGGCCAAAACTAGGACAAAAGGGAGCTGAAGAACACTTGCTCTTCTCTAAGTCTTAGTAAAACACAGTGGTATAATCACACATGGCTGGAAGCAAACTTTAAACCATGGTGTCGGGGCTTCTTTGTAATACCAGTTTACATTTTCCAATTCCTTTGCAAGATACCTGAGCTCTGTTTTTAAATTATTTAGCTTTTTTGTCCTGTTTCAGTGATTGGAAAGCTATTTTGAAATTTTACAGCTGTGACAGTTAGGAAAGCATTTTTCGGTTTTCATGTGGATATCAACTATGGTCTAACTATTTGCTTTTCTTTTTTTTGCAACATTATCTTCTAGCTGACGTAATTCTTCTCCTTTTTGTTGCACTGCTTTTTAGATACAGCAGATTTCTTAAAAATTTTACAGTGTGTTCCCAATATGACTTCAGCAGGTGTTCAAGTAGCATCCAAGTTTCCTTCTCTACTGCAAGTTGACACATTCTAGTCTGCATTTTTTTCTTCTTCAGAGGTGTGCAACATTAGGGCTAACAGTCATCCTGCAGCCACCCAAGACACATTCATTCCTTCTCTTTCTCAGTTGCCTCTGACTGATGAGACAGTCTAAGGTAAGTCTAATGTAAGTCTAATGTATGAAACTTACTAATGTAAGTTCTTACTAATATAGCACTGCAGGTTTTCTGCATCTTAGCATTCACCGTATTTTGATTATCATCTTTACTATTACTGATTTCCAAGACTAGCTTTGTGTTATTAACAAATTTCAAGAGCAGGCTGCATTTTCTTCTAAACGATTAGTGAAATACTAAAAGCAAAAATGTGTCTCAAGACTATCTTTTAAGGAAATCGAACTATATGCTCTCACAATCAGACTCATATTCCTCTTTCTCCAGTAATGGTGATGGTCTCACTACTTTGTTTCATGATCTTATCTGCCTTCTTATAGTACCTAGAAGTGAAATTCACCATAATTTCTTGAGAAACTAATTTGGTTCTGAACCATCCTCTTTCATGATGTGCTGTAGCATTTCAGTCCTTTGAATTAAATTATTTTCTTCTAAGTTTGTTTTGTTTTACATGTGGCTAATACATGGCTAACTAGCTTGTAATGCCTACATGGTTTTTTGTCTTTTTATATACAAGCATCATATTTTTCTTTCCTAAATAGCTGACCTCAGTTATTACTATTACTGACTTGATTTATTTGATATAAACCTAAAACTTTATATGACAAAAAGTAAAAGCTAATTGTAACTATCTGATATCAAGTCAAACAAAACAGGGGAAAATGCTCAGTTGGGATGCTCAGTGTTGATATGTAATATTGAGAGAGCACAGTATCATCCCAATTTCAGCAAGGACATGTTGTTTGGGACACATGCACCTGTACCAGAATAATAAAATATATTATAGTTGAAACAAGTCAGAAGGCCCAGAACTCTTGGAGTGGCTCCAACAGGGCAGTTTTGAGGGTGGTACCAGGGGCAATTGGTTTTCAGGTTTGATGTACCCATTAGATATGCTAATTAAATAGTGTTTTAAATTTGTAAGAACTCTATACTGAGTGCGCACCTATTCACCTGAAAGTTTTCATTAAAGAACAGCTTTCTACATTATCTATACTAATATTGCCTCAAAAGTTGGGGTTTTTTTCCTCAATTTTAGGTTAACACTAATATGTGACTTTTTAAGTTTTGGCTATTTAAACCCAAGTGCTTCTCATCCTATCCCAAAGAGGGAACCAAATTCTTATTTCAAATAAGGAACTGCTCTTAATCCAAAGGGGTTTCCAGAACATTGAACCCTTAAGTGGCCTGTTTTTTCTGTGTAATTTTGTCTCTAGACTGAGCATACCCATGTTCTTCAAGAATGACTTTATAAATAACATGTTTTCCAGAGCTCAAATTATTATTTATTTTTCTGTGTCTTCTTCCTTTTTCATCTCAAGGTACCATTTGAACAGAATAAATAAAATATTTTCAAAATATAACAGCCTTTAATTAAAATATTTTTATTTGTGTAGCCTATTATTGTAACAGTGAGCCTGCGAGGGAGATGAAGAAACCAATAAAAGTGCTTTAAAAACCTGAGGCTTTTTTACTGTATTGTAAAATGGAGTTTTTGTTTTTTCCCCAAATCACCTTTCTCCTTCCCCAGACCCCTTATCTTCCTAATTAGTATGCAAGAATGTACCTTGGCCAGGCTATGTGAAAACCCTCCTTATTGGTCCTTTGTTAACCCTTTCCCCATTGGTTCTTCAGCCCTCATCTCCCATAGGCTGTGAAACCCTATAAATACTCTGGCCATGGGAATAAACTCCCTCTCTGCTTTCCTGTCCTACAGCTGGTGTGTGTCTCTTTGCCAGGACGTCTGGAGACCACGTGGCCTGGGGGGGGAGGGGAGAAAAGGGAGGAGCAAACCTCACAGCTGCTGCATATTATGAAAATTCTTTTCCATCACAGCATAACGTTGTACTCAACATCTCTAGATCCTCCTCCATGAAACTACTAGTACACCAGTATCTTAATTTTGCACATATGGAATTGATATTTTTTAAATAAAAATCTCACATTTGTCCTAATTTAACTTCAGTCATTTACTTCGAAACATTTATCACTTTTAGGTTTCATTTCAAATTTACATCTTGACTTCTGACATGTTTGCAGTCCCTCTTAGCTCTGTGTCATTTGAAAGTTTGCATCCTTCCTATCCCATCATCCAAATCATCCATGAAAGTACAAAACTGGACTGCCTTTAGATTCTCTGTTTTAATAAATAAAATTATATGTATTTTTGAAAACAAATATTCAACAGGAAATGCAACTAAGATTTTTCCTTTTGTAAAAATTTTTTCTTTTTCCCAACAAAAACTTAATGCAGTTTACAATTGCTTCTGTGAATCTTTAATTGTGATCTCATTCATAATTAGATTTAAGTGAAAAAAAAATTCTAATGGACTTTAATCATTCCATTAGCATGGAGATTGACTTGCCCATCGCAGGAAGTTCAGTTTCAAAATAAAAAAAAATTTTTGAAACTGTTTAAAACCATGAATGGAGTTTTTAGTAATGATAAGTATATATAATAGTATTAAAAGTGATGCTATTTTCTGTGCTGTTGAAATATTATTTAGTTTTTCACTAACAAGACATCATACCTGCAATGTACAAAACAGAACCTACGTCAGGAGAGCTGAAAACGCTAAGCTCAAATGTTTCTATATTTTGCTAATATAACAATAGCAAGAACAGTAATTTTATGAGATATGTGCTGAGTTGCACAGTAGCATCATTCTTTAGCTAGTTAAGTACTACTATTTTTGGCAAAACAGAAGGGCAAAATTGTTTTGAAGGAGAAAGCAAATAGAGAACAGATGGAAAAGTTTTTTTTTCCTTGTTGAATAATAAAAAGTTAAATGAGTAAAAAGTAGTATTAATGAAAACTCCTAAAGTTAAATGTCATTCTACAAAATTATTGCCATCTAATGAAGGTATGATGGTTTTGTGCCTATACTTAGAAAAGGGGATTTATTGTAATAACCGGAAATCAACAAACAGGACCGATATAAGATCAAAATGCATATAAACTATTTATTTGGGCAATTTCATTTCAGAAGATGGCTTAATCAAAATAATTTACTCAAAAAAAATCACCTTACTATAAATTCAATTCTTCTAATTCATCTTGAAAACTGATTAAAAACTAAGTAACCTTCTATGAATAAGCTAATATGATTGAACAAATATAGAATAATGGAATGGTCAGGGTTGGAAGAAACCCTAAAGATCCAGTTCTAACCTCCCTGCCATGAGCAGGGATTCCACTCACTAGATCTGGTTGCTCAATGCTCCATACAGCCTGGCCTTGAATACTTCCAGGGATGTGGCATCCATAGCTTCTCTGGTCAACTTGTGCTGGTGCTTGACACCCTCAGTAAATAATTTCTTGCTAACATCTAACTAAATCTGCCATCTCTCAGGTTAAAACCATTGCCCCTTGTCCTGTCACTATCTGCCCATCTCTCTCCCTGCTTTTCATAAGCCCCCTTATGGTAGTGGAAGCCTGCAATGAAATCTCCCTGAAGTCTGCTCTTTTCCAGGCTGTACAACCTCAGTTCTCTAAGCCTTTCTTCACAGAAGAGGCACTCCAGCCTTGGATCATCTTTGTGTCCCTTTGGACTTGCTGCAACAGATCCACATCTTTCTTGCACTGAGGACCCCAGAGCTGACTGCAGCACTTGGTGTGAGGTCTCACAAGGACAGCGTAGAGGGGCCAGAATCACCTCCCTTGACCTGTTGGCCGTACTTTTTTTGATGCAGTTTAGGATGTGGTTGGCCTTCCGGACTGCAAGTACACACTGTTGGCTCATGTCCATCCAGCTTTTCATTCACAAGAACCCCCAGGTTCTTCTCTGCAGTGCTGGTGTCAATAATTTCTACCAATCTGTATTTGTGTCTGGGATCGCACCAACCCAAGTGCAGCATCTTGCACCTGAACTTGTTGCACTTCAGGAGATTCTCATGGGCCCTCTTAAGTTTATCCAGCTTCCCCTGGATGGCATCCTTTCCTTCTTGTTGTGTAAACTGCATCACTCAGATTTGTGTTGTCTGGAAACTTACTGGGGATGCACTTGATCTTACTGTCTACTTTATTGATGAAGATACTGAAGAACACTGGCCCCAAGACAAAGCCTTGAGGGATGCCACTTTTCACTGGCTTCCACCAGGACAGAGAGCCACTGACCACAACTCTCTGGCTGTGTCCTTATCCACTGAATAGTCTATCCATCGAATTCATGTCTCTCCAATTTGGAGATAAGGAATTCATGTGGGACTATATTGAAGGCACTACCAAAATCTAGGTAGATGACATCTGTCAGCCTTCCCTTGATAACTGTTTCAGTCACTCCAGCATAGAAGGTCACCAGATGGGTCAGGCATGATTTACCCTTAGTAAAGTGGTGCTGGCCACCTCGAGTCATCTTCTTGTTTCTTATGTGTCTTAGCTTATCTTCTAGAAGGATCTGCTGCATGATCTTCTCAAGCACAGGGGAGGCTCACTGGTCTGAAGTTTCTTGGATCTTCATTTCTCCCCTTTTTAAATATATGAGGGAAGTTTTTCTTTTTCCAGTCACCAGGGACTTCATCTGACTGTCATGACATTTCAAGTATGATGGAGGCATACAACATCAGCCAGTTCCATTAGGACCCTGGGATGCGTGCCATAAGGCTCCACAGACTTGTGGATACTCAGCTTCATCATGTGGTCCAGAATCTTCTTATAGTGGGAAGGACTTCACTTCCCACACATCCACACAGCGGATCAGGGATTTGAGAGAAATGGGAAGCCTGACTGACAGTGTAGACTGAAGCAAAGAACTTGTTGACTACCTCAACCTTCTCCATGTCAGTTGACATAAGTTTGCCCTTCTTGCTTCTGAGGGGGAGGACACACTCCTTTTCCTTTCTTTTCTGACCTATGTACTTATAGAATCCCTTCTTGTCATTCTTCATGTCCCTTGCCAAGTCCTGTTCCAACTTTGTCTTGGTTTTCCTGACCCGAACCTTACATATTCAAACAGTAACCCTGTACTCTCTCCAGGTGACCTGTCCCTCCTCCCACAGGCAGTGCATTTTTTTCTTACTCCTCAATTTAAGGAGCAAATCCTTGCTCTCTCATGCTGGATCTGCCTTGCTTGATTTCCTACACACTGGGATGGAGAGCTCTTGTGCTTGAAGAAAAATGCCCTTAGAGTTACCTTCTCTGGACAGCTCCTCTGTCTTTAAGGATAATTAACCAGGGGCTGTCATTAACCAGCTCCTTTAACAGATGGAATTTTGTTCTTGCAGATTTCAAGGTCTTGATTTTGCTCCTTTTCAGGCTACACTCCTTGAAATCACAAGCTCATCTAGGACATGACCACTTTATGCCAGGCTGCCACAATTTAGCTCCTTTAATGAGCTCATCTGCACTGGTGAACACCAAGTACAGTAACAAATTTGTCAATAAACTTCCAACCTGAAATATTATCAGGACTGTAATACTTTTATAAGAAGATTAGCAGAATGAAAGGTGGAATTACTTCCTCATAAAGTCAAAATGGTAGTTCATATTTGCCCACTGCTCCTACCAAATACCCCCATTTCTTGCAGGGAAAGGACAGTAGCAATACAATAACCATTACACAGAATTTCAGGCACGCACATATGAACAAAAGTATGGACACGGTGTTTCAATTTCATTAACTATTTAGCCCATTTTTTTTATATGATAATAGTGTATTGATGATTAAGACGTAGATACTTGTGTGCTCTTTTTCAAGCACTTCTCATTTTTTTCTTAGACTTGTATCTTACAACTGCAACCACTTTATCAAGGAGTTCCTCAGCGCTCTTGTCTACAGCAAGTAAGAGATCACTTCGGCTATATTTAAATTCTGGGACAAGAGTCAACATGTAACTGCTTGTTCATCTGGATTCTGGAGTCTTTAAAAGTGGAAAAAGGGATGGAATATATGAACATCCCATCCAAGCCAGAGTTAGGATGCATCCTGAGATTTACATTCAGAGCTGGGATCCTGAATTTCTCACTCAAGGTCTGAGGACTATCCAGATATATTCAGCTTTTGAATATCATATCTATGGTTCAAATGTTTAGAGGGAGTGACAGTTGTCTGTCAAAAATGCCTAGAATCCCAGATCATCTAGTTGACTTGAACCAAAATTAACATGCCCATAATGGAGGCTGGTTTTAAAAACCAGCGTTTTGTTTTTCATGACACCTACCCCAATGTATGTACACATTATGAGGTTTAAGACATCCATATACTAAAAAAACCATACAGAAAACATATGTATATTTAGAGACCTACTAAACTTCCTTGAATTTGAATTAAAGACTTTGCTGTAACTGGCTAAAAAAATTTAAAACATAGTCTAGAATATAATAGTTACACAGATTTGTTAACTCAGAGAATAGCAACAGGCAGATTTTTTTTAAAGACATTTATATAAACCTCATCATTCAAAGGAGAGAGTACACAGAAGGATGTCATAAAAATTTGAATGCATGTTTTTACCCTAATTTGTTGCAGTATTGTTATAATTACAATTCCCACAATAGTTTCACACACTTTTTCTGACACTATAACATACCCATCTTTTATTGTAGAATTTGAGTGAGGGAAAATGTAATTTTGTTCCTGCAAGAGATTTAGTAAAGGCTGAATTCCTATTTCAACTACATTTTCCGAAAAATAACTTTTTGGGATTTGCTTGAGGGATGAAGAGCTATAAACATATAATAGCAAGTATTGAAGCTGTGTGCGTAATACAGGTTCAACCACAATAATGTTCGGTGTTTTACTCAGCCTTCTCCTCTGGCCATGTTCTTCCACATTTCCATAACCTTCTGTATTACACATCAGACAAGCTGCATAGGAAATGAGAGCTTTAGAAGTAAAGAGAGTGCCTAAGTAAACTACTAGAAAGGTATAATAAAGTCTGAAAAAAACAGGACGGATTATTGACTTCCTGTAACAGTGGCAAAGGTAGCAACGATGGGTCTTCTATGTATCACTGCTGCAAGGATAAAATTTGTTTCAGGCTGAAGATCAGTAGAGACAGCTGGGAATCATAGAATCATAGAATGTGCTGAGTTGGAAAGGACCAATCAGAATCGAGTCCAACTGACTAAAGTTATAGGCACACCCACTTGAGCAACGATATCAGTGATATTTATTTAAAATACATTTGCAAGGTAGTTTTTAAACAAATTTTTTGCAAAGTGTCTTTTAAACAAATCAGCAAGGTTATGAAAAATAAAACAAACTCTCTCAGGAAAAACAGTTACAAATAAAGTTTTTGCATATCAACAAACTTCAGTCTTTTGATTTGCAGCCTGAGCCTCAGTTCCAACCTTTTCCACTTAATGAACCCCACTATCCATCTTTAAATCTGGTTTGTTCTTGTCATTCTTCACCAAGTAAATGAAGTATGCTAAGGTGTCCTTTCAAGTCACTGGAATTGTCCTAAGGTGGCAATTATTTCAACAAGCTGTGTTTTGTTAATGACTAGCATTATTCTAGGTATTTAATGATATTAGTTATTCTTAGGAATGGTCAGAGAAAGATGATTGGCCATGACAGTAGCAGAAATACTCGCCTGGCAATATGTGTGACAGTTGACAGTTAATATTAGGCTCAGTCACAAGATTCAAAACCATTTTAAAAGCACTAGAACTCTAATCAAACAGTAAATCTTCAGACTGGTTTCCTAATTACCCCTGATGCACCTCAGCCTTATCATTTAATTAGGTAATACTTCTCTTGGATTAGATTCCAAGCCTCTCAAAAATACTACTTTGGCTCAAAGAAAATTTGAAACTTCTCTACATACCATAAACATTTTAAAATTTCTCTTCTTGTTTCTTTATTTATTGTCTAGCTCTTTAACAATCCAATATTTTATAAAACTCTTGCATTCAAAAAAATATTCTTATTTCATTGCATTTACTTTCTGGCTTCTTTTTTTATTGTTTGTTTGTTTTTAATCATCGTTTAAAGTTTGAGATAATAAAGCTTTAAGAACTCATTAGGAACAGCAAATCAGCTAGTCTTCTTTATTTCAGTTTTGAAATAAAGCTTAGGCCCTAATGAACATTAGTTACAACCCAGTGTTTCTAGCAAAAAACAAAATTATCTAAGAAATTTAGAGAAAAATATATGAAAGCTCACAGCTTAAAAAATATTTTGCTATTGTTTCCTTCAATTAAGCAATGTCATTTTCTGTAAATCCATAGTAATCTGTTATTGGCATTCTGGGTTTAGTGATATAAACCTATAAATCCTGCACCTCCAGTGACATATCAGTATCTCTGTAAAGTAAGACTATCTCTTCCAAATAGCATGCAAATCATGTGATTTAATAGTTTCTATAGTAACTGTTTTTCTTCTTTTTTTGGGGGGTGGGGTTTGAACTACAGAGTAATTAACTGTACACAATGTCCAAAAGTTATTAGCTGCACAAAAATTTTGAAGTGGTCAACAGGTTTAAGTGTGCAATGACAGAAAAAAATAAGCTAAAATAAGGAAAATACAAATGCCTTTGGCTTCAGATTTTAAGGAAGTGAATGTTACAAAAGATTTTATTGCTATCAATGGTTATAGAAGTAAAAGAAGCACACAAACCCTGACCTCAAAACCCTTGTGAGTGCAAAATTGATCTTACTTAAATATGTTTAAGAATGAAGGCAGTTTTTTGATGCCAGTAAGTGCTCCTATTCTTTCACATGTAGTATTTGGTCTGAACAAGATTTACTGCCTTTACTGCCTTTGACAAGTGCTGCAAAACCAATTCCTCCACAGAAATCTTTGTCATACTGTATACTGTAGTACAAAAAGGAATGTGCTATTTATCCCATTTTTTTGTTATTATAAAATACCTTAATATTGCCCTTAATGATACATCTAAACAGGAATTCTTAACAACAATTTCATTACACAAACAGCAATAATCTAAAAAGCTTTGTTATGACCTTCATCAAACATTATCCTCCACTTCTGATCTCTTCCCTTTTCTTTTTACTGAAGCAGAATATATACTGGTTTTGACTAGGAGTTCAATTTATTTCTTAAAAACAGGAAAAACTTGAAAATAGGCTATGCACCAGTTAGTGTTTTACAAATAAATACAAAGACACATACTCTTATGTCTTAATAGAATTATGGCTGAATCCTAGGTTTTATATGCATATATATCTGTTGTTAAAAATTAGTATTAAAATTTGTAGATACTCAGCAACTTCAAGTTATAATGTTTACACAGAACCTTTAGAAGAAAATGTTTGATCTCAGACTGAAAAGTAAACTCTGATTCTGAACAGCCTTTTCTGCACCCATGTTTCAGGGCCTAAAAATGTGCATATGTCCTTTTGAAAACTTAGCCCTTCACTTTTCAAAAACTACAGGCCCAGAAATAGCAGCTGTGCATGCTAATTTTGTCTTCTGAAAATAAAGCTCACTAAATACCTCCAAAGTATTATTGAGATTTAGAGATCTTCAAAAGTTTTTTTTCTCCCATATCTTTAAATCAGACACATACACAGCAATGTAAATGTGTGGTTTAATTCCATCATGAATTTGGCCTGAAATATAGATTAGCAAAATTGGAAACAGCTGTACGAGAAACTACTTTCCTCTTCCATTTTTAGTATTGTATCCCAATATAAACTCCATCGTTTTAGAATAAAGTGATATCCCCCACTCTCCTCATCCAGATGTTTATGGATTTTTCACATAATCCTTAGTGAAATTGCCAAAATCAACAAAAATTCTTAACATGTAAATTCAACATATTGTTTCATGTTCATCATGGCCTTTTCTGCCAGGGTGCCAATCCTCATTAGATTTCAGATTT
Organism: Campylorhamphus procurvoides; assembly: GCA_013396655.1. Lineage (NCBI taxonomy): Eukaryota > Metazoa > Chordata > Aves > Passeriformes > Dendrocolaptidae > Campylorhamphus > Campylorhamphus procurvoides. The sequence goes on along the minus strand of WBMV01005184.1, from coordinate 140,175 downwards.
CCTTCGATTGACACTGATACAGAAAAGGACTCTGACTCATCATCTCATTGTGGGCCAGGTTCTTATTTAATTTATTTTTGTCTGATTCATGAACTGTTGAAATTCTAAAAATGGTTCATGAATTGCTTGGGAGATGAGAAAATTAATAATAATGATTCACTGAATTGAACTGATTATCATGCAGTATACCGACAGACTTCTTCATGGCAAGTGAGTCCTGTAGACTGAGGTTTTGCTTCCCTTCATACTGGACATGTCATTATACTGTAAAATAATCATTAAGCTCTTAGGCCAAGATCCAGCAAAGTGCTTAAGCACTTGCTTAATTATAAGTTTATGCAAACTCTAAAGTGAAACTACTGAAGAGTTAAATTATATTCTCCATTATAGTTGTGACAAACTTAAGAGATACACGTATGCTGAACCATTTTGGTACAGATTTTGTACATCTAAAGATGAGTAGCATTATGTAGATTCATAATGTAATGATTTTAGTATTTTCATATTTTATATATGGAAATTTTTGTCACTTTTAAACTGTCTGTATCATTAGCCATACTCTGGGAGGTCAAGAAGATTCATTCGTCTCTGACCAATCCCAACCAAATAATTGCTAATTATCCTATTGGAAATAGTTTTAGAAAGCTTGTTTTATCAGATGATTGAGAAAGATGAATATCACATTTTGGTTTTCAGAGATTAAGTAGGCAAGGTGATCCTCCCTTAGAAGCTGAGCAATTCGCTTGCCTATGCAAAAAAACCCCATATAATTATGAGAAGTGTAAAAGAGAGATAACTTCAGAGATTTTATTATTTTTTTTTAGCAGAACTAGTGGTACATGCATAGATATCTTACTCTTCCAATGATTTCAGTAGCATAGGAATTTTCCTTAGTCATAACCTCTCAATGCACCTCTAAGTTTTCTTTTAAATCACTACTTTACATGTGCAGCCTGTTTATGAATTGGAACAGGCTATTGTAAGCTAAAAGAGGTATTTACTGCAGGTAAACAGACATTCCAGCACAGCATGTTACCTCGCCTAGTGTTTAGGCAGCTAAGTCTTGCAGTGGAATGTGGAATCCTGAATTAAATGCTGAAGTTTTTATGGCATTAGATCAAAGTTCCAACCAATCAACTTTTGCTGATCAAGGAGATCTTGCTGTCTACAAGAAATTAATATGGAATTTCTGAGAACAAGGATATGTCATGAACACTGTTCCTTTCCATCACTTAATCACTTCATTGGTCAGGTTTCTGCCCAAATATTTTCCTAAAATGTTATTACACAAGGACAAGATAAACATTGTCAAGGCTTAAAAGGCCATAATGTGTGAAAACCACCAAGAGAAATCATGACACTTTTCACTGTAACCCCAAGTTCATAAAATATAGGACCTTACCACTACAGTTTAGATATTTTTGCGCCAGCTAGTACATCTGAAACTTGCTCCCAAAGGACTGAGTGTTATGGAGGTACACTTACTAAACTAGACCCTCATTTGGGGTGATTGGGATCACTGGTATTAGTTTTGGGTATTCAGGAAGCTTAGGACAGATATTTCCTTCATTTTGCAGACAGAAACACAGGGAGTTTTGCTCCCAGAATCCTAAAGTATTAAAGCATATGCAATTCATTAAATGGGTTTCCTCAAAGACACTGTACTCTCTAACAGACTAGAATGCAGTCAGTCTCCATTGCCTGATACAGGTTGACAAACAGGTAACTTGGTGTATCCTGTGGCACAGTACACACCTAAAGTATCTTATTGATCTTTACAGTGAAAGTTGGGTTGTGACATGTGATCCAGAATTTCATCTTTTTCATTTTCATAGGAACTGCATTGCTAAGGGTATATGTCCAATTTGAAGTCTTGGATCTCGCTTTGAATTTGAGAGAAGTGAGATAAAAGTTATCAGAAACTAGCATAAAATTTCAGAAAACAATAACTGAAATCAGAATTCCTACGCTGCTTCTGAAGTTTGGTATCCCATGACAATGAGCTTTGATAAATTGCTCTAGCTGAGGATCTATTCTTATGCTCTTTACAGAGTGTGTGTAATAAATCAATATACTGACAGATTTAAGAAAACCTTTCATTCTGTCTTCATTGCATGAGATATCTTTGCAATATAGTTAAATCTTTTTTCAGTACTGGAAGTCTTCCACTGAGTGATGTGTATAGAACATAGTTTCCTTCCTTGGTTACACAAAAATTGTGAGAAAATGTACTGTTCTCTATTCAGTTTTGTTTAACAGATTTTTTTCCACAGCACCTAAACCAATCATTACAAGTGCTTTTAGAGTTGCACTTTAACACCTGATATATAATAATGATATAGAAGTCATTAATTGCAAAAATATTTTTAATAAATATGATATAACATGTAAAACTTCAACTCTGAGTAAAAGAAACTGAGAGAGATGAAATAGAATTCAAAAAAATATTCTAAATTGCATGTCCTTGTATTACTTAAAACAGAAGCATTGCCCAACATTTAATCTCTATTCTCAATACTAAGTTTACTATTTCACTTCAACTTATGCTTAATTATGTTTCAGTAAAACAGGACCACACACTTTTTTTAAATGTCCTGTCATTTTTTTACATGAAGACCCTGCTTTAAAGCAAAACAAAAACTTTCGAGTTCAAGCAGGAAGGATTAGGAATTGTTTTTCTTATAAGCATTATAAATAAAAATTCTTCTTAACAACTAACGTACATAATTCTTCTCAGTGCTAAATAATTCATAACGCTACAGCATCTAGAAGCCTTGGACATACATAAGGATCCCTCTTCACCATGCGCTTTGCAAACCACACAGTAAAAATGGTCTTTTACACCAAAGGATTAGAATTACAGAAAACAAGTTGCTCAATTATTTTTCTACAGATACATACAAAATAAGAATATTTTTTTCTTTCATGCAGTTAGGCCTACTCATACTGAGAACAAAAACGTATGTTTTTAACAAAGGTCAAATCTCAGACAGATATGAATTTTTTCAGTTTTGGTTTTAGTTGCTTATGTTTGCATAGCATCTGCTTTTACCTTTGAGATAACCCAATAACTGCACAAAAAGCCAACACTGATTCCCCTTTCTCCCCAACTCTGAGGCAGGCTAAAAACACATCAGTGAAATTTAAATTGCATTCCTTTGGAATTCCTTCAGCATTTGTGAACACACCATTATATAAAATGAAACACAGGAAAGGATAGGGCTGTACTTGAATTAAAGTTGCTGAAAATTTTTTCATAGTCTTTTTTAAAAAGAGTCAGAAGTTAGTGCATTTGATTTTTTAATTACAGTATTTCAAAAGCAGACTGACTCATAGAACTGCACTCAGTTGTGCTTATTTCTTAATACAAACTGTTTTCTGAGGATGCAAAAAACTTCTCTCAAAAAAAAAAGCTTAATTTTTCTTTGCAATGTTTTAATAAAGACAGAGAAAACCAAGGAATTTAGAACGACAAAATGTACATGATAAACAAATTGCTTGCAGTTCTGCTGGACCAAAGATTAAATTGCTTATCTGCTCCTCAGAAATTTCCATATAAAGACACAGTCTCACCACATCAATCCTACGTTTTGGCAATAGGAAGTATTCAATATTTCACTTATGTATTATAATAACTGAACTAAAAAATATCTGTTTTGGAAGTGGAAGGAGGCCTGCAAGTACCTGTGGTCTATATGAGCCTATCCATTTCCAATGCAACTCAAACCAGCTCTGTATATATGCACAATTATCCATGATATCCATTATATCATATGAGCAAGTATATTTTCACATATTTGGTGTCTTTTTCACACCCAAATGTTCTTCTTCAAGTATTAACAACCTTTCTCAATCATTAAAGCCAAAGAAAAAATTAAGTAAAATTCTTAAGGCAATTATTTGAAGAGAGAGTTCACATAGGAAAGGCGATCATTTTTTCAACAAAAATAGCTCTATTCTATAGAAAAAAATAGCTTGAATTTCTCAAGCACTAAAGCATGTTTCCATTAAGAATTCTTCCACAGTCACTCAGTTTCTCAGGGGAATTTTTGCAAATTCTTTTTAGAAAGTTTTAATGATTTCATATGAATAGTTGCACAGTTAACTTCAACCATCAAATCAAATTGGATCTGCAATTTTTCAAGCCAGATGTTCACTATTATGTACATCACTAATTATTTTTTCATAATGATGACAACTGTACTGATCATTGGAAGCAATGATCAACAGTTATTTTAGTTCCATCTGACATGGTCTTGCCTCTCAAAATCTGAGCAGGTTTAGAGTAGATATTCAGAGGAGGAGACAAAACAGATGCCTAGTGTTAACATACTAATAGTAGTTAAAGAGTGGTATCAACTTTTCCAGTTGGCACTCTATTCTCCACATCTAGAGCCATAACTATAGGAAATTATTCCAGAACCACACAATACCCACAGACCTTGAAAGTGACGTTATCATTGTTTGACTTTATCTACTTGTTGATTGTAAGATTTTCAGGTCCTGTGTATTATCAAAACATGGTGTGCTTTTTCAATAAATGCTTGACAATAAGAAATCCAGAAAGTATGTATGTATACATGCATATATATATAAAGCATATGGACCTTTGCAACTTCTGTTATTTTAGTTTAAACCTCTTGATTTTTCAAGTACAGAAGAAGACTTATTTTTTTTCAAGTACAGAAGAAGACTTATTTTATCAGAGAAATGTTGTTAACTTTCCCCACCAGCATTTATGCAAGAATTTTAAAAAACTGCTACACAAAATTTTCAGATGAGCATCTATAAACAGGGAGGGAAACAAATGAATTTAAAATTAGGCAAATTAATTAAGGCAGAAGTTAGGCTCCATCTAAAGAAGGCTCAGAATCACAACTTTGAATCTGAGAGCATTTGTTCCTTTTTTTTTCCTTTTATTTTGTTGTACAGCTTCTGCAGTTTGAGAAATATTCTCATATGATAAACATAACTTTTAATGACTGCAGACATTCTAGGAAATACTACATTGGGAAGAAAATGTAACATTTTTTTTTGCTTTTCTAGAAATACAAAATTCAAACAAGCACAAAGGAACAGTTCGATTAACTTTGTAGGATACACACATAAGTATAGAGTACACAGAAGGATCTGTACTGTATATTTCAAACATAATATCTATTATTTGGTGGAATAAAATGATTACAACGACTCAGTTTGTAAAGCTTAAATCATGAAGAAAAAAGCAAGGATTTTAAACAAGGTTATAAAATTGCAGACATACTGAACTAATTTATCAGGTTTTGCCTGTGATAGCTAGCATAAATAATGCAACAAAATAATTACATTTATACAGGAGTCTCATTCTACTCTTCCATGAACTATGCCAGTACATTATAAAAAAACCTGTTTGAATAATCCAGTGCAAGCCTGCAGCTTGCATTAAATACATCTTTGATGACACTCTGAAAGACTAAGCTGTTCATTAAATGCAATGTACTCCACCCACATTATAGGAAAACCATTGGAGGACTAGAGGATGTTGTGGACGAGGATAATTATAGTGCATTTGGTGTAGTTGAAAACTAAGGTGTAGTGAGTGTCCTTATTCTAGGCCTAATATCAAACCAGAAATCCTTATAATAAAAATAAGCATATATCTGGGATCTTTAGAAATGTGACCCACCAAGACATGGTCTTGTGCAACCCGTTATAGCTGAGCCTTGTTTTTTGGGCTAGATTATCTTCAGAGGTCCCTTTCAATGCCAAACATTCTCTGATTCTGTGTTTCTCTGAATAAATTTTTTTTTAACTGAAAAGATTACTCTGGTACGTGACAGCAAGATTATGATGACAAAGGGAAGCTCCATAGTGATTTTAAACTTTAATACTTGCACCCCATATCAAATGTTCAAAATGTACTGCATATAAAATATCATATCTCTAAGAATGTATCCTCAATTAATCACTCCAAAAATATACATACTGAAACAAGAGATAGACACAGTACTGTTCTTTGATTTTTGTTTCCTTGACATGCAGATTATTAATCTAAACTTTATTTTAAATTAGATCTAAAGTAGTTCTATTTTAAGGATTTGAGATTAGCTTCAAAAGATTATCAATAATTGCAATTTTATCCAGTGCAGGGATAATTTGTTCTTAAAATGAAATATTGAAGTAGGCATAAGCCTAAAAAATTTCATCTGAAATCTCAGGTCAGATTTGCAGAGGCTTACAGCTCCACAAGAATTACTACTAAATGTAATGAAGGCTAATCATCACTAGAATGTAGGTTGGCTAGTGATGATTTACCTACTTGTTTTTTAAAATTTACAAGGTTAAAATTATTAATTAGAATCTAATTAATAACTACAAAACTTTCCTTTATAACTTGAAAATGATAATGAATATTAACTGTTGAATATTCACTATTGAATTAATTCTTCACCTACAATGTTTCCAATTCCTTTTTGATGAAATACAGTGTGATAAAGCATTTATTTTGCTCACACAAACATGACTCTAATGAAAAGATTTTTGAGGGATGTTTGTTTTGTTTAGATTTTTAAATAATTGGTCTGATTAGGACAATCTGGCAAGTTTGAGAATAAAACTACCCTTTAGATCAAGTTCTCATAAGCCATGCCTAGCCAAAGTGATATTTTTTTTTTAACTTCTGCTAAAATATTTCTGAGGCCATATTTATATAGCCATCTTACAAGCACTGAACTCACATCTGGGTTAAATGTATTTTAAGTGTGTCTTTCCAGTCACATGTCACCTTAATTTTTTATCTGATTGCGTGTGGGTTCATGGTGGACTCACTGAATATTGTCACAGTCTGACTAGAACAGTGATGAACAAAGAGCCTGTTAGAAATTCAGATGGCATGTCCTTTTATCTCTTTATCAATACCATCTACTGTCTTCTGACCTATCAAGAAGAAAACCTAGAAGTTTCTCTAAGAAAAAGCAAATTTCAAGCAGCAACAGGTTGAGCTGTATCATATATCAGGAAAGAGCTGCTATTTACTGAGCCTGCCCATGTAATTCAGAAAGAAAAAATGACAGGTAAATGTGCCATGTGACCTGTATCTCAAATCAGTCTTTTTTACCAGACAATTTTAGGACTGAGACAGTCTATTTTCACGGAAACAAGACCTTTTAAAATAACTTGTTTTCTTTTTAAAAAGTCTTGTTTTCTGATCACTGTTTGTGATATTAAGAAATTATGGCAACTCTCAGAAAATCCCCTTTTTCAGATGAAGATGTCATATTAATGTTCTAGTCTGAAACACATCTGCTTGGGGAAAGGTTAGACCCAAACTCTTGAACTCAGAAGCAGTGTAAATACACTCTCCAATTTTTTTTGTGTGGATCTTACTTTACTTTGTATGCTCACGATGCTACTTACTACTGAACATGAAAATCCTCCATATGACAAGAAAATTATGTCAAAAATTTCCTAAACTGCACTGTCAGTTTCATAAAATAATTTTTATCCAAATCTTTAGTGCTAGAGGTAAAGTTGCTTGAAAAACAGAGAAGAAAAGCATTCTTAATTCTTAAAATGACATTTTTTACCAAAACCATGTCAAATTTGTGACAAGACACAAACTTTTCTGTTCTTTTTTTGGCAGCTGACTACTTAGTGAAGCATATAAGTATCAATAAGAAGGCTTATTGAATGAATTTAAGGCTAACTATATCATTATTATATTATTCAAACATTTAAAAACCTGCATAAATCAAAGACATAATATGTAGTTAATTTATAAGTATTTGAAGTCATAAACATATTTAATACTGACATAATATCACATCTTGGACACTTGCATAAATTTCTGTGGCCCCCAACATAAGAAGAACATGAACCTGCTGGAGCAAGACAAGAGTATTGCCCCAAAGGTGATCAGAGGGCTGGACCTTCCAGAAAAGGAACCAGATAGACCTTATAGCAGCTGTCCAGTACCTAAAGGGGCCTACAAGACAGCTGGAGAGGGACTTTTTACATGCACATTGATCGAACAAGGAGGAATAGCTTTAAATTGAAAAAAAGGTAGGTTTTCCAGAGAAGCTGTGGATGCCCCATCCCTGGAAGTGTTCAAGGTCAGCTTTAGAGACTACTAAGAAAGCTGTCCGTGGTCATGGTAGAGGTTCCGAACTAGATGATCTTTGAGTTTCAGCCTAAACCAGTCTACAATTCTATCATATAAAGCAATAGGAAATCAAAAAACCTCTTTGATATATGATAAGAGATACATACCAAATAACTTATTTATATAGTAATGTACAACCCTATATTCCTGTTAATTGCCAAGCATTATGGCCTCATGTGCTGGCTTGACCAGAGCCCATTTTTATTTAGTTGTTATTTACTAAATTTGACAAAGAGAGAGAACAAAATATTTATTTCTAATAGGAAGCTGAGGAGAATTGGAACAATTTTGATAGTCAAGTTTAGAATACAAAGAAATCTTGATAAGCTGGAAGAGTAGTCTGAAATCAAAGACATCATATTTTATGTATCTTCATTGTACTCTGAGGAAGAAAAACAACTATAACTGAAATGGAAAAAGTACAAGAATGGAAAACATTTGACTAGATAAATATCATTACAAAGTACCATGAAAGTAACAGAAACAATTTCTCACTGAAAATCTACATATAGGAGAATAAAGTGCAGAAGGTATCTAAACAAATCTGTCATGTCAGTTTATGTTTCCTCATCGAGAAACATTCACAGCATGATGCCATATGAAACCCACATCACTGATCATGTCAATAAATTTTCCTTTCAGTAAGTTCTACTTTCATGTCAATGGGATCAATAATCAGACCATTTACAGATCATACATAATGGTCTTCTATGAGTAATTTCTTAAGATCTTGTAGGTCGAGAGAAAATTTCCAACAGGTTATAAAATGCTACTTTATGAACACTGTTTTTTTAAGGTCACAAGAGGTCTTAATATAACACTGTCAAAATATATATGGCAATGGATTAAATTCAACTGAATTTTGAACAAAACTTTTGAATAAAGAGAATGGAAAACTACCTTCAGTGTCCCCTGCAATTCTTGGTACCAACCACCTCATCTTTTTATCAGTTTATCACACTTTTATTAGCTGAAAAGTAAAACTTCATTTTTCCATCCAATCTGCCTAATCCAGTTTGTATAATTAAGCACTAAAGGTGGAAAATAATAAATTTAAATTACTCATACAAGCTTTATGTATGTCAAAGTCAATCAATGATACAACATGAAGATAAAGTAATATATGAAAGTTATAATGTCAAGGCACATATGTATGATTTTTGTCTCCACGACTATTGCACTCTGCTGTATACTTTTTCTTGTGCTCTTTTAGCAGACACGGTCAAGAAATTGGAAGGACCATATAGCTTTATGAAGTGGAGGAACAGGAAGTTGTGACACAAGACCAGCAACTAGAACTGCTGGTTCTGTTTTCCAGGATTCAGCATCTCAGAAAGACCAGGCTCACATCATCAGATTTAATCTAAAAGAAGAGTGTGTCCTGATTCCACATATTTGCAAAATACCACCATATACAGTTTACTGCGTTTCAAACAATAAATATTAAAAAAGGATGTTACATTTGATACAGAGTGGAAGGTACAGTAGAGTTAATGAGCTGGTCTGAACAAGAGATTGAGTAGAAGTTGGAGGAACGATCATTTGAAATCATCTATATGGAGTAGATGGACATGATTTTGATCCATCTGTTTGGAAAGATAAATCATGAAAGAGATAAAATTAGGATATTCATGATTGTATCTTAAAAATCCACTTGGTGAGTGCTGTCTCACAAGACAAATTTTAATGTCATGTACAATTCAGCCACTAGATTGGAAGATGCAGGAAGATGAAAGCATTCTAAAGCTTAAAACATCATTGCCTAATATAAAGCTTATATAAAGCTTACATACTTGTATAACTGAGACTATCTATTCCTGCTTGTTAAATACTCTAATTGTTTACTCATTTTCTTGCTTACCTTGTTTGTTTATATTGATTTTGTTGTTGAGTATTCCATTGCATTTGATGTCTATTGTGGCTTGAGTTTATTATGCATTTTAATGCAATTGTGCTTATAAGAAGTGATTTTGTACTACCATGAGGGCTTTTTTCTGGTTTGCCTTTTATTTTTCTTCCTTAAGAACTTTGAGTCTGAAATCTATCCTGCTGCCAAATGGACCTCACACTTGGCTATGTGACAAGATTGTACTTGCTGATGAACGTACTTCACTGCATCTAAATAATCTACCAGTACAGAAAGATTATGCCAATATAAATTAGAATGGGTTCTAGGAGCATTAATATTAATGTAAGGATAGTAAATATATCACATAGGCGCGGAAAACAGCAAGAATAAATCAGATAGAATCAGTAGAATCTGACCCTCTGTAATCTTGAATCTTGTTCCAGAAAAGTACTCAGTGATGATAAAGCTCTGCATTCATGCTGAATCTGGCAGATTTTATGTATTTAAAGACAAAGAATCTGACAATTTGTCCCAAGCTTCTTTTGGTCTATCATGTAAAACAATACCAAATTCTTCTTTGCTGGTTTCCTTCAGGCATCTACTCTTCTTCTAGTAGGAGTCCTATATGGATTTTTAAAAGAAGGCAAAGGGTTAATAATTTTGTTCTTTAAAATATTAATTTGAGCATGTCTAATACATTGCCTTGAAGATGGATAACATATTCCTAAGTCCTTTGGAAACACACTGTAATGGACATTTTAAAAATAATTGGGAATCATATTGCCAACATAAGACATATCTAGATTATTTGGCAGATCTATATAGATTATTTGGCATATATCTGCTGAAAGCTATTTGAAAAGTGAAAGTATTATCCTAAGGCTAATTATCAATCTAAACACAGTCAACAAATACCTACATACAATTAGGCATGTCTGGATAAATAGCCATGACTTTATTTTTCTCTCAAAAAAGCCTTAGTGCTTGCATTGTGATCTCAAGGTATTGCAGCAGAAATGTTCATAAAGTTAGAACAGTACTGAATTTCATAATGGAGAGGGTGAAAATAGAACAACAAAACCAAAAATTTAACAGTACTAAATGAGAAAAAAAAAAACAGTATTTCCCACACTTGCACAGAAACATAAATTGGTTTTAACTCTTGTCCTCTCTCAATGCTTTACTTCGTGTTAAATGTTGGTCAATGGCTGTAAAGAATGTGACATACTGTTCTTGCACTTAAAAAATATTTTGGATGGAGAAATCAGAATATTATATAATTTAATAGTACATATTAGACAGGACTAAAAAGTTTTCTTTTCCAAGCATATGTTTGAGAAAAAAAAATAGTCTTTTCTTAACAATCTTGTGTATAGCTGTGAATTTTTTTAAGTTTTAGAATGTAATTTAATTCAGGGTTTTCCTCCAAAAAAGTATTTTCCAATGAGCAGTTAAGGAACAGTGTTTGCAGAACATATTTGGCTGTTAATAAAAAAATGAGAACTAGTTCATTGGCCTAAATCAACTGCAGGAAGCCTTTACCAATCTTTTTAAAATTGCTCTGAAAATAGTGAACCAAACCTTTAGTTGGGGTCAAAGAACTGTCACAACTCAGCACTAAGAATCCAGCTGCACTGATCACTGACTCTTTTCTTTCTCTTTCCCCAGGGAGTTAGGTGCAAACCATGAACTCACCTTCTCAATGAAAAGTATCCTTTACAATGGGAAAGAAATTTTATCACAGGGTTCTTAATCTACAATTTTGTGTTGACTATTTCCTTGTTGTACCACTGGGTGCAGGAAACATGTTTCTGCTAGAACCTGGATAGGATTCATTAACTCATTTGGAAAAAAAAGCCACACACAAGAAGAAGAATATATACTGTATACCAAATTCACTGCTAGCATGCTTGGTTACAATAGGCAAAATCAAAGGTACTTTTTAATATAATGACAATAAAAGCAGCTCATGTGAATTACTGTTTAATTTTGTAGGTTGTGTGACCATTCTTAGAAAGATGTACTTTCATTTAAATTTATGCATTAAATACCTGCCACCAGCAGTATTTTTAAATTTTATATTCTTGGAAACTAGATTTTAATACTAAAATCTGTTATAAATTCCATCTGTTTCATTAAATCTTCTTCTGCAACCTGTCTCTCCCTGATGTGTCTGACTCAGTAACTGGGAAAGAAGTGTCTTCTATCAATCAATGACCAAAAGTGCTGAATCTGTAAATGCTGACTGAGCACCATGGAGGGCAGGCAGGTTGCTGTTAGCAGTCAAGGGAAGTTAAAAAAATTTCAGTATGAGAGTTAAATGGCTTTTAAAAAGATACTCAAAGAGTAAACAGGAAGAAAAAATTTTCTCCTCAAACAAAAGTGTGATATAATCATTGAGCTTAGATTGGCATTTACGGAACAAAATAAAAGAATTCTGTTATCCCATCTGAGCTTCCTCCAATGACAATGGCTAAAAAACATATGGATATGTTTCATGATTGCCATCTCAACATTGTATGTCAAGTAGGATTTAAAATATTTCACAGCAAACAAGAGAGTGATTAAGTAAACATATTACAACCATTTAAGAGTTCTTAAACATGGATGAATGTTTACAGCAGCATGTAACTTCAGAGACAGTGAATAGTATTAATTTTCATTGTCTATTGATTAATTAGTTTACATGCAAAATATGTGCAGAATTTGTAATAAATAAATGTATATGTATAGTAACAAGTTTAACTAACTGCAGATCTGTACATCCCATCATGAAAGTATAAAATTGTCATTCTAAGAAATAATTGTGATTGGTCTGTTTAAGAAAGGCAAATCATGTCTGTTAAACCTCATTATTTTCCAGATCATGAAGGAAGTTTTAACTCTTCATATACAGAAATTAACTGTGCAAAATAGCAACTGATGCTAAGAATTGCACATGTGAATATTGAATGAAGTTTTTATTTTGTAATATTTCCTTTATTTTGAGATCCCTGTTTTCAAACCATATTTCTGAAAATATTGGCTTTATAAAATGTAGGGAGCTTCCCAATCAAAGAAGGCTTTGGCAAAGCCAAAATTGCACAGGTAGTGCCAACAGAAAAGAGCCATGTAGAAGAATAGGAACTGATTTTCTGCAAAGCCAATTGATTTGATAATTGTAGACCATATTGGCAGACAAATTCAAGATGTCATTTAGCGGTGCTTTTTCAAGGTTAATGAATATGCTTGTCTCTGGCTAGTAAGAACAGCATCACTATGGATCACAATTATCTTCTTACAATCATCTGTTGTTTACATAGCACAGAGCAATGTGCCATTTCATAGATATTAAACTACCTATTTTATGTTCTGCCCTATACAGGGGAACTTTCACATGCACATGGCAACTGACTTCCTAACATGAAAATTCAAAGTTTTTAAGCAAAAATACTGTTTAGGAAAAGAAAGGACCATGGCCCAAAAGCTTGTTAAGAGCTCTGAAGCTGAACTTTCAGACAAGGTATTATTTTCCTCTGGTTAGTGTCCCATTCAAGAAACTTGCAGTTTTTTATACTGGGAGTGTGTAGCTCCAATTAAATGATTTTGCACTGGTGATAACTTTATTCTATTGAAATTACTACCTTAAATTTGCAATCTTAAGTTTTTAATGAGTTACATTCCATCTGCACACTGTTCTAATATAGTCACTATCAAGTCACAAAAAGACTTTCAGAACCTGGGAAACATTCTTTAATCATATGTATACAAGTAACCAGTTATCTTCCTTCCAGTAAATAATGAAACAAAACCAAACAAAAGTGCAACCATATTCTTTGAACAAGAATATTCAGAAGCTTTTAGCTTTCTTTTATTATTATTATTTGTGTATTTGCTCCTGTTTTCTTCAAGCAGGCTTTCTGCTGAATAATTTCTAGCATTTTATTTTATAATCACAAGTGTTCATGGCAGTAAAGATCATAAAAGAATGATCTTGAAGACTAGATCTTTCCTTCCAATAATCACTAATAATATCATAGAGTCTTCATTACTCATGATAATATACGTTCCTTATTACACTGTTTAAAGAGACTTAGAGATCTATAATGTTAAGTTGATCAAGATCTAACTCTCCAATTGATAAAAGATCACATATGACAAAATAAGGAACCTGACTTTTTGCCCATGATCAGAAAACAAGGTAAGGTGTATCCTAAAGGAAATCTAAACATTAGTGTATTTTTCCTGATATTACCAAAGCCTCTAGTGGCTAAGTAAGTTTCAAAAACAACAGTGAACAAAAAAATCCAACAAAATGAACAATAGTTTACAAAAACTCATAAAATGTGCTCAGTAAAAAATGCGGTGATTCACACTGGCTGGAAGTTCTGTCACATAATTCTGTGTTTTACAATTTAATATAGTACATTAGTGAACAAATACAATTAAAAACAGAGTAATGCATCTTAAAATGCACTTTATTCATTTGTTTGGTAAGTATAATTTTGTTATTATAGCACTTCATAGTATACTTGTAAATGTTCAATAGTACATTTGGAAAAAGTAATATAGTCTAAGTAATGCAAAATTTTATTAAAATACAGTTAAAATATCTTCATCTAAAATGGGGAAGTTATTTATAGGTGTATGGAAGTATACAGACTAGTAAGTATAACTTATGAAGAATTTACTTCAAAAGAATACGGTGTGTGTATATATATATATATATATATAATCCACAAAAATAATATCAAAACTCACTTATTTTTCACTTTCCATTGGGAACAACTTGCTTATTCACTTTTAAGCATGAAATTTAGTCTGGGTGTTCCCCACACCACTCTCAATTTTCCCAGCAGAAATACTGTTAATGTAGTTCCTCTGCCACTGCAAACCTTTCCTAAAATGAACACAAATACCTGCAACCTGTAAGCACCAAAACCAGAAGAACAGCTGAAAAATAGTAATGAACTCTTGCTGGACAATAAAAGCTAAATATGTTTTTCATTAAAAAAAAGCTTTTCTGATAGCTGAAGAACAACAGTGGTCTATTAAAGTTTCCTCACACAAGGACTGAAAAGTGACTGTTCCCCTTCTTCCAACATTTATCATTTTCAAGTGGAATAGGATTGAAAACAGAGTGGCAGAAACAGGCACATATATTGGGAAAAAAATACATTTTCTGCTTTCAAAGTAAGATTTTTGAAGGTTTACGTGTTCCCCCCACACCCGGACAATGCATTGTCACTGTTACCCAAAGTACAGAACCTTCCCAGTGCAAGGATAAGGGATTTTTAAGATGAAAGGACAAATTAACCTTTCAAAAATATTTTGTGTGTGTGTTTGTAAAGTGATAGAAGTTATTTCTTTAAAAAGTTATGTGGCATAATTTTGTGATTAACTTTATTGTTTTATTTCCCTGCCTTTTCTGGGAAGCAATAGGCCATATTTGCACTCACCTGAAAAACTCATCATAGAAGTTTCAAGTGGTACAATTCAAATAGGTGGCCAAGTAGCGTAAGCAATTTGATCACTCACTGTCTTATCAAGGCAAATGTAACAAGGCAAGAAATAGGACAGAAAACAGTCTGAATTTGAATGCTTGTTTCTGCTAGTAACACAGAATATTTCATATTTATATTCCAGCACAGTCTTATGAAAAAGTGAGAATTGCAACATAATGATCCAGATGTAAGAGGGTGCATGTGAGTGTGATACATGTTAAAAAAATGAAAGTATTTAGTACCTGGGTGCTGGCAATAAATGTGATTGAGTGACAAAAGAGTCAAGTTCCTTAATGAAACAATAAATCAACAACATCACTACTTCTGACCAAAATAATCTTCAAATTTAAGTGAGGGCACTTTGGTTCCAGTACAAGAGTTTATCATAGCTTTTTCTCAGTTCCTACAGACATGATGCAGTTCAAGATGACCTGCACTCCAGATGGTGTCCTGAAACTTAGCGCCAAGAATAGGTTTTGCTTTAGTTCAGAAACTACTTCACTGATTTGTTCAAGGCTCAAATATCCAAAAAAGGCACTTCTTAGTTTGCTGCTTGAACTGCTTTATTAAAGTACGTAGCTATTAAGTTTATCATCGTGCCATTTGAAGATTGTGGCTGTGAAAAAACAGCTATTTACATAAATGTATTCAGCCATTTTTATGCAGTTTCATTTTTAACCACATTGATTGCTATCGGCTCTGCTAGATTGCCTTCTTCTAGTCCAATTAAGTTAAAAAAAAAATATCACCAACTAGACTTTCTCAAAGGAAGAAAATTATTGATCATGATATTTCAATACTCTCTCACCACATCCATTGCAAGAAACAAACTGAAGTCTTAACATTTACTTTACTCTAGAAACTACTAAACGTGATAAGAAAAATGTCATTAACTTTATCTGTCACATGACTGCTGCAGACTGTGCATTTGATCCAATTCCCAATAGAGTCAATGGAAATTTTTCCATTGATGGCACTGCCACAAGGTCACTTCCTGCAGCGAAAAGCTGAGTCTTTTTGGAATCAGTTGAAAACACAATAAAGTCAGAATATTACACCCTACTTTAAGGTACCAGTGATTAAAGGACTTTTCTCAAAGCAGTTTACAATAGTTTCATGGTTTGTTTGGGGTTTTTGTTTCATTTGGTTTGGGTTTTGTTTGTTTTTCTTTGTTTGTTTCAATTTGTTTTGCTTTTTTTTTAAGAGTATAATATCCTCCTTCTGTCTTGTCATTATTATTGAGAAAGGGTAAACTTTGAAAGTTAAGGACTGCAATTACATGTCATCATGGTAACCAGGCAAGACTTACAGCAGCTCTGTGCTCTGCCTGGAAAAGAAAAAATATCTAATGCGTGGTTTAGGCCAGAAGGAAATGGGAGGGATGATACTGATACTGGAAAACATGAGCAAAATTATTGTCAGTGCACAGACCTTAGTCAATGAGGGATTTGATTGGAACACAATCGTTTACATATCTTAATTATAAAAGTTAAGATCATTGGTTTTCACGGAGGGATGTGTTGACTTAAGGAATATGTTACAGTTGTCAGCATTTAGCTCTTGACAACAAATCCATAGTTTTTCTAGATATCCTAGTCAAAGCAAATCTAATCAAAGCAAAAGGGCTTCCTAAAGTTCTTATAAGAAGCTTCACTTGTCAAAATTAAATATTAATATTTTTTATAAAATAATTCTGAAAAATCAAAAATTCTATCTTGAAAACTAAAAATATTCCTTTATAGTTGAAGAGGACCTCTGCAGGCCCCTATTCTGCTTTTCTTCCTTTTAAAGGTATGATCAGAGGAGAAGATGAACAACTAAAACAGTGGAAAGATTGCTTTCAAATATGTGTTCCTATGGGTACATTTTTCCCCCAGAAAAAAAATTAAAAATAATGTGCCATTTCTTTTTTTAAAAAATATTAAAGGATTGAGAAAATCTTCAAGGATTGAGGGAAATACTTTTTTTTTAATCATGTGAATTTTTAATCTTCATTTGTAGGAGTGGAAAAGCAGTTAAATGAGGAAAAATGAGCAAAACACCCAAACTAAGGAAATGCACATATGTAATACTATGGATCTCAATTCCCTCTCAGTTTTGCCTTCTGGCAAGCTGATTCATAGAGTCATACTATTCTTGATCCTAACTGATTTAAGTTCACATTTCTATAAACTACAGAACTATTGCTTTCAGTGAGATTCATTACATCCTATACAGACACGTATGGAAAACATTACATTCACTTCTTTTTGGCTTTTTTAGAGATTCCAGCAAGGTCTCCTTCTCACAAAAACTCCAGACATGAATTAATTCCCATAAACATTTGTTCATGAAAAAAGTCTTTTCTACTGAAATTGAAAAGCATAGTGCGTTTTAGTTGCTCTTATCATGCAGGTCTGATTAGTACAGCCATTTTGCCAGCACCTGTCATTCTTGTAAAATTTCAGGCCCACTTGTAAGAGTGATGATATAATATATGCTCTTCTATCAAACAGTTGTCCAGAAAGTCAATCAAAAATGCAGCAAATCAATGAGAAGAGCTTCATTTTCAATTGCCTTCTGCATTTTCACAGTTTGGACAAACAGTAAGACGTTTCTAGTCATTCAGTGTGCAGCCACATTATCAAATTCAATCTCTTTTCCTACAGCGAAGAAAATATTCTTAAAGGTGAAATCCTCAGTAGCAGTAGTAAATTTGACACCATTTTTAAGTAATCCACTAAACCATATAGTGACCAAAAGCATCAGGGAAACTATTTTATTGCTTTACATTGCAATTCCCCTTCTCCTCGCTTATATGAAGAGGCAGGAAGAATCCCTTTGTAACAATGTTCTCAGTTTTTTGAGTTTCAACATTCTTTCACCATTATCATCACTTAAATGAAATCCATGTGAAAATGAATGACACGTAGATCTCTCACATCTGTCTTCCTAAGCTTAAACGAAACTGGGGAACAGGAAAAGAGAGAAAGAAAAATGCTCATACTGGTGACCTCTTACTTGTTGGTGCATGGCTTCACTATAAGGTGCAGTGCTAAGTTATTTGTTTGTGAGTGAAATGTGTATGTGGAACCTTATGTTCAGAAGGGACAAAAAAGTTTTTCTATTTTGGGGGCATTCAAATAAATTATATAAATTACAGTAAAATACAGGAGTCAAGCCCTGGTTCCTCTAGCAGGGAAAACACTAGCCCCAAAATCCTTGGTACAATGACACACGTTGTTAGGTGATCCTAGTCCCAAGAGTTAAGATCAAAGTCCAGTCCAAAGAGGTGCAACACTGCAGGCAGTCAAAATCAGCAACTGGGCAGAATTGAAAGAGGGAAAACACACTGAGTAAAGATTCAGGAAGCACAGCAATTGTCACCCCCAGGCATGAATGCAAACCGCAAGGCCTCAGCATTAACCTGCAGCAGATCTTCTGAGCACCAGTCAGGAAAATTGAATAGTATCTAAAGGAAAAAATGTAAACATAGAAGTGAGATTATCCAGTCCAGACTTTCCAAACCAATGTAAATCCAGCATGAAGTTGATTTCCACCATCCCTGGAGGCACTAGCATCACCAACAATAACAAATGCCAAGTAAATGACAGATAGTCAGATATCACAAACATTTATGGAGACAGTGGCTACCTTCCCAGCTTGAGAAACTCAAGACTTCCGGAGTTATTCGCATACACCTCTACAACTTACAGTGAAAAGCCAGGCCATTTCTTCAAACTCTTCTCAATCATTTAAACACTAAAGTTGTTTCTGAGCTGACCAGAGGACTACACTGACCCGAGAAATAAGCATTTCTCAGTTTGGTGAAGTGTTGAAGTTTCATTAGTTTTGTTGTATATTCCTTTCCTGGGAGACAGAAAGAGTGGGTGATAGAAATGTTATAAGCAATAACAGAATTTCATGAAAGCCTATATTTCGACTCAAAGCCATTGTCTTTTGAAAATTGACTCCAGCTGATGTATTAGTTGATGTTTGTGTGCTATTCACATGCTCCCAGTCAAAAATAAAAATATCCATGACTGATTTTCCTCAAACTATACTTTAAGAATGGTAGAATTCTCATTGCTGAGAACAAAAACTACAACACTTCAACCCATATTCTACCAACTTTGTTTATCCTGAGGAATATCTTGTCATCCGTGAAATAAATGCAGAAAGCTGAAGGGTGAAATATTTCTAAATGGGAATACTCACAGCAGCAACTTACCTTTATTACAAGTATGTTCTGATTAAATCATAGGTGTTTTCATTTAAATCAAGAGCAGTATAGTAGACAACTCAACTCTTAAAAAACTTTCCTGATATTTTCAGTATTCACTACAGAAATATAGTATTACAGTCCCCTATTCTTCCATAGCACGCTATGGTAACCAAGAATTAACTGACATGAGTACACCATAATTTGTCTTTGTTAAAGGAACGGAAGTGAGGAAGGCTATTAATGAGATTTCACCTTTAGCATTTTCAATTTCACTCAAGAGTTTATAGACTAGTTTTGCATTGTACACCCTGTGGATTTTTTTTTTTTTTAGATCTTATATTTAGAATCATAGAATTGATTGGGTTGGAAAAGACCTCTGAGATCATCGAGTCCAACCCTTGATCCAACACCACTCTGTGTTACTAGATCATGGTACTAAGTGCCATATCCAATCTCAGTTTAAAAACCTCCAGGGACAGTGAATCTACCACCTCTCTGGACAGGCCATTCCAATGCCTGATTACTCTCTCTGTAAAGAATTTCTTTCTAATATACAACCTAAATTTCCCCTGGCAGAGCTTAAGCCCGTGCCCCCTTGTCTTACCACTGGCTGCCTGGGATATATATATACACATGCACACATACATGAGAGAAAGCAAGATGTAGAGAAAACAAGATCTTGTCAAAATTCTGAAACACAGTTAGCAAAGGGTAATGTGAGT
Organism: Campylorhamphus procurvoides; assembly: GCA_013396655.1. Taxonomy (NCBI): domain Eukaryota; kingdom Metazoa; phylum Chordata; class Aves; order Passeriformes; family Dendrocolaptidae; genus Campylorhamphus; species Campylorhamphus procurvoides. The sequence continues at coordinate 119,777 of WBMV01005184.1, read as the reverse complement.
TTTATTCTACAGTGTATTAGTAGTGCTTGTTATGTTACCCAATATCTGGTTATTAGTTTGACTATATATAATAAACACAGTCATCCATTGCCTTAGAGGTTTAAGGCAAGAGAAGGAAAACCTCCATCTGTTCCACACACCAAAAACCATCGGAAATTATAAAGCTGTTTGACCAGTGCACATTGCAAGATGAAAACAAGCTTTTGTCCCTCTCTCCATTCTTCAACACACCGCAGTGCAATGCTATTCTGCTCTAATAAGGACTGTGAAGAAAGGTGTGGCATTCAAAACAGTTTGCATTGGAGAACTTAAGAAGCACCAGAAAGATCAGAAGCCAAATCCTAGTGAATCACAAGGCAGTTAAGTCCTCACTGCTTATGACCTGAAAAGACAAATAGTTGGTGGTAATAGCTAGAGCAGAACTATTAGTCTAAACCACTCAGCAACTCTATGGCTCGTGAACTGCCTTTGCCTAAAATCTTAGGAAAAGGGATTCTTGCTACCAGTAGTTTGGCAGAGGAGTGCATGAAAAGTCCTGTGCTATAAAAACCTGTCTCCCCATACAGTATCTTCTGAGAAGCAGGGGAAATTGTAATTTCTGGGAGACATAGATTGCTTTTTGGAATAGTAAATCCAATTACCATACTAAGGCCTTTCATGGCACTCCACTTCTGGACAGTCTGAGAGGTAGTCATGGGACATGGATTTAAAAGAAAAAAATATTAAATTTGACTTCACGATATTCTAGATGGTCATTACTGCTAACACAGCCAGACTGAATAACTTTTAAAAGTGTACGTGCGTCATTATTTCAATTAGAGATTTTTGTATTACAGCTGCATCTACAGTACTAAAGAGAATACTTGGCAAGTGGACCTATACAATGATACATAGAAAACAGGAGAAAAAACCCAGAATCAGTGCTTTGGAAAATGATGACTCTGAATCTGCAGTAAAGCCAGGGAAAGATTTTACTGGGGCTATTCTTTCATGGCTAAACCCCCCTCTCCTATGAGTAATATTTTGCATTTTTCATTTTTCATTGAATGTGTACCTTTACTTTCCAAAAGGGAACCTAAAAAATATTGCCTTTCTGACTTCCATGATCCAATATAACTAATATTATATATAAAATACAAGGCAGAATATATGTTGCTTAATTTTGTAGTTGGTAACATATTTATCTACTGCTGCCAACGTAATTCCATTTTTAACAGATTAAGTGCACATACACTAATAAGACGGAAGATAAAATTTATAGGCACTTCAAAATTCAAAATACTTTTCTTCAAACTCATATATTTTTAAGGAAATTACTAGTAAATATGTCCATATACATTTCAGTTTTCCACTTCCTCTGACTCTGTACAGGCAGGCAAATTCATGACCTGTGGTGACGATGATGATTTAGTATTGTGTTGAGAGTGCAAAACTCAGGTACTAAATTCACCCTGAGAGAACCTTTCCACTCTATTTAGCCAACACAAGCCTTCACATGTAGGAAGATATGTGCATATAAGAATACAAATGGCATACTACCATATTAAATTTTTAGAAATTTATTTATTTTTGTTTCTGGCTAAGACACAACTAAAACAATAAAGCTATAAGTCTATTCAATTTATTTTTATTTTCTTTTCCAGAAGGATGTATTAGGTGCTTACTTTACTATTTGTCATTACATGAGTGAAAGGGGGGGGGGGGGGGGGGGACTTGTATCAAAAGTAGGTTCCCAGTCATTGTAGATATCACTAGAGTACACAACATTAAAATGACTACTAACATTAAAGTGCTTTATGCCAGATAGAGTATGTAAACAAAGCTGAAAGGAAAGGTCTCAGCCTTTGAGACAAAAAAAAATATCAAAATTATCTTAAACAATCTCACTTATGAAAATCACTGGTAGTCTCATTTGAAGTGTCTTTCTTGCAGATCCAGTTATAAAACAGAAGAAAGATATTAGTCGACAGAAAAAAATCATTGCATAAAAGAAAACACTGCTTAATTTAACTTTTAGAATTTGCAAGTAAATTCAGCTATTTAAACTATGTCTCGTGTTATGTTGATTCTCCTCTTTCATAATAAATCTTGCCCCTCAAGGATATCTATATCCAAAGTACCTATCCTGTAATGTAGACTATAATAGCCTTCTGTTAAGAGGAATGGGGACAGAAATAGATACTGTATGACTAAATGCTGATTGACAGTTCCATCACATGCACAACTCTTCTTAAACAAAACTGCAATAAAAAGACTTTATATCATACTATTCAAGAGATAATAAAAGAGTGTAAACAAGTGTAACCCTGTGGAAGAAAAAAATACACTTTATTATTATCATGACACACTGAAACATTATTTTTCAAATACATTAATCAGAGATCAAATTTTCAGTGTCTAATGAGAAAGGAGATCATCCTTCTCAATTACCCATTAAAATGCTGTTTCTAACCAGAAAAAAACAA
>WBMV01005184.1:19923-117288 GCA_013396655.1 Campylorhamphus procurvoides | reverse complement strand
CCGAAAAAAACCAAAAACAAAAAAAACCCTGTTACTATGTAAATACCTAAAGGAAAATATTTTCATGGCATGTGGGAAAGAAACAGGAGGAAAACAGTACAGAGACATTGACTGAAATGTCTGCCAGGTACATATCCAAGACAGCTTAAAAGCCCTTATGAAATGAAACCTAGATTTTGAAGCTGTCAGAGTTTGCCACCTTGATACATTATTGTACAAGTCTGAAGAATTCCTTGACAGAAGAACTTTTATAAAGAGTAGCTGAGACACTAGGAAAAGCATAGGGCCTCTCTCACAAAATAATGGTTTATAATCACATATATGAGAAAGAAATGTATCATCTTAGTGACTGACAGATACTTGTAAGTGCACAGGCAAGACAACTGCAGCCACCACAACAACTGGCTCTCAAGTCTGGCAAAAGACCTATCAACATTTCTGTCAGAAATAAGGCCATTTACAAGTTGGTACCCCAATTCTCTCTCACCTCTGCCCTATCTGCTTCCTGTATTTCATTGTCTTGTGTTAAAGCCTAAGAAATAAGTACTAGGTAGAAATTTCCAGTCTATTAGAGAGCTTTAAGCAGTGCCTAAAAAGATCTTAAGAAATAAAATAATTTTAAAAATTCAAAAGAAAAAAAATCATACTACTTTACTTCTTATTTTTTCATCCATAAGTAGCAACATACTTTTCTTAAGGACTTAGAGGCCCAAGAATAAACAGAAAAAAATCAGATAGGTCATGTAACTGGGAATATTATATGGATGTGCTTTACAAGCTCAAAAAGATCTTTATCAGCAACACTACAAGCCAATCTTCGAGGCACAAATACATAGAAGGGGAGCCTTTAAATGCACATAGGATGAAACATACAAAACTCTTCTTAATAAATAATGTAAGAAAAGAATTATAACATTTTCTAGAAATGGACATGCAGATAGATAATGACTGGACAACTTGGTGAAAATAAATCATGAAAGGACCTTAAAAATTAAAAAGAACCAGAAAACATAAGGCTTTGTAAATACTTATTTCACAGATTACAGGATGTTATTGAAGAGAAGGATCATTACATATCCTTTCGTGTTCCAGTACCACTGACCTTAGCAACCAGCATTGAAGATAGCTTCACTGTTATAAGAAAATTTTGGTCTGACCAGATGCAACCATTTATGATCAGCAGGGGCACCAGGTAAATAAATCTTTGCAGACACTACCAAAAATCCTAAAGATGGATTAAACCTAACATATACTCCTAAGTATAATTACAACTAAACAAAAGAAGAAGGCAATTTCTGCAGCACTTGTATTTGATTTCATTAAAATTGTGATTGACTCTGTTTTAAATCATGATGCTTTTCTTGAGGAATCAATTTTACTGTTACTCCAGTAGAAATTATGTTGCTTTCCAGGGAGATGAGAATCTGTAGATAAAGGCTCAAGTCTGTTCTCATTTAAGACTCTAAGCCACGTTTTATAATTAAACTTGTGTTAATTAGAAATAATTTACTAAATGTGATAGCTCATGCCTCTAATACCAACTACTTATAAAGCTGTGACAAGTGGAACACAATCTCATCTTTTTCAAGTCCACTACATTCAGTGGAATTTGAGTTTATGAAAGATTTTTATTAAGAAGTCTGTACACACAGGGCCTAGACAAAACAGGAAGCACCCTACAGTCAGCAGGGTGAAAGTGTAAACACATATGGAGAAAAGCGAATCTAATTATCAACTACTGTCAATTATCCTTTACTATTTTCTCCTATTCTTTGTTGTGTGATTTTCCAAATGTTCTCTTAATCAAAGTAGACACCTTATTTCAGAAATACAAGACATATGCTGAGAACCCTAGAACAGCAAATAAAGTGCAACGATCACAAAATTAATAGAAAAATCACATTAAGCAAGCTGACTAAAAACAACCTGTGTTTCTGTTTATGACATTATTCCAGTTTTACCTAGACGTCTTTGAAAACAAAGTTCTTTTACACAGTTTAATAACCTGACACTATAATCTCACCTGGCCAACATCATCTTCTTAAGTAATCATGTAATAGAGCTATCACATATGCAGGTTTTCTGAATATATGATTCAAGCCCTCTAAGAATTATATCCAACATCATTTTTCAGAGTTACTGTTCACCAAACAGGTCCAAACATGAGCTGCAGACCCTTAGGTTTCTGAAATGCATGAATCATGTTATAGAAGAGCTATCAACTGTACAGCAAAAATATTCAATTTGGCAAGGACCTAATATAGTGCATGCACAGTTGGTATAGTGCATCTGGAACATATCTCATTATCCCTGTATTTGCATACACCTATTTTAGAGTAGGCAAACCAGCACCTCAGATCTTCCTGAGCAATTAGGGCTTCAGAAACATTTTGAAGCTTACGCTTCAAAGTCCCAGGACTGTACGAGATACATAGGCAAACAGGGATCTAATTCTGAACCCCTCAATATGTAGTATTGTTACAGCAAAATAAAAAAAAAATACTTCCAAAAGAAGTTAAATTATTTTCCTTAAATTAAGCTTAGCAGAGTTGGATACACAGATGTATGATCATCCAGCTTCACTTCTACTTACTTCATGTTTAAACCCCACATTCAACTAGGATGGAATTGCTTGTTTTGAGCAACTAAATGGACCATCACTTAACAGAACTTGACATTGAAGCAAACATGAGAATTTATTCCACATGGAATGGGACTAAATATGCAGTGCATAGGTGACAGGGCACTGCTGTCAAGTACCAAAAGCAGCCTAGAGATCAAACCTGGGGTAAAAATATGCAAGAATCAACAGAAGGAGGCCAGTTATAAATCCAAGAAATGCCCTTTAATTCCAGTTTAATTGATACTCAATCTGGAAATCACCACATGTCCTCTTGAGAGAAGAAAAAATCTGACCAAAGTGCGTATAAACATTATTTTCAAGCAATAAGATAGCAGGGGACTAAGTAATCTTGCACCTGATATTTCAAATTCATTTCTGTGGAAATTGCATAGGTCATACTATTAACTCAAATATTTATTGTGTGCTTGCTGAATATGGATGCATCAAGAAGAACTTAAAATGAAGATCTAAATCCTAAAAGTTCTCCATTAGTTGAATTTGACTACATAGTTCAAAAACTTTCCAGGAATATAAATATTTTTCTTTCTTGGACAGGCCAACCAGATCCAAACAATCTGTACTACACCACTGATGCAAAGTATAAATAACAGATCATAAGAATGAGGAAAAACATCCAGTGGCTGAGAACCAATTTAACACTTTTCTTTCCAAAGCATTTGCAGCTATGAGCACCGTGTTGTAGCTTATAGTAGGTGACTGCTCTGGCAGATGTCTGGTCTAAGGTCAGCACAAAACCTCCTTCTTGAGTTTCATTTTTCACTCACCGTGTGTAACAAAAGAAGAGCTAGAGTTAGCATTTTAAGAAACTTTCGAAAACATGGTATTGGAAAGCTAAAAGAAATCATTAGCACAGATTCAGTGCTTCTCAGCACTAATCATACATATATATATATATATATATATATATATATATATTTGTTTGTTTTCAAAAGGAGTACTTTAATCCTCCATCTTAAAAGTAAGCAAAACCCCAAAACAAAAAAAGCCCAGCACTGATGAGCAATCTTGCAATAACGAATCAGTGTGCACACATGAGGGAAAAACAAATGCAGTTGGGAAACAGATTTCGGTGTCAAGTTTCCCCAAGTGTTGTTATAAATATCAGGAAATTAAAAAATGCTCTTAAAATGCATGAACGTTATTTAGGTCTTTAATCTGGAAGGGGCATGATTGATTTTGCAGGGTGGAAACTGCCAACTGTACCAGTGCCTGCAGATGGAAGGGGCCGGCACATAGCTGCCAATTTCAGGAAATATATTTCATCTACTCTTTAGAATGGATTGCAAAAACTTGTTGTCTTCTGCTTGTTCCTCCAGGCTCATGCTGCACTAAACAGCTTAAAGGGAGAATGGCATCAGTCTTTTACTGAAACAGGTGAAGTCACAAAACATGACTATTTTAGAATCAACAAAATATTAAAAAAAACTAAACTCTGAAGGCAACCACAAGCCGAACAGGAAACAATAGTCAATTCACGTTCAAGAGTCTTACTATTTACACAATGGCCATTTTAAACGAGAGGAAAACTGACCTTCAAAGTTTAAACTTCACTTTTATATCCTTTTAAATTATCATACAAGGAAGAAAATTCTCTGAAGGCAAAAATGCATTGTGTGAAACACATTCTTGAAGTCCCTGTTGAGCTGTAGAAAACAGTCTTCTCCAAATAAGACCATCTTTAAACATGAATGTTCTTAAATTTCAGCTTCCTCCCTCTCATAAATGTCTCAGATTTGAGAATCTGATTCCTTATAAAACATTTTGGATAGTATAACTTTAGACTATCAGAGGTGATAGATTTTCCAAAGCTTCTCATAAAGCCATTATGTCAGTGTAAAGAGAATCACTTTTTTTTTTTTAATGAGTATTGACTTGGCTTCTTTTGTCCTTTCAGTTGGATAGAAATACTCATCTCTCCACAGTTTTTACTTTAGCTTTTCTCCCATACTGAAAAAATAATTTCTAGGGTCAAAAGGAAGTTTAGTAAAGCCATCTTTCTAAGCCATTTTCTACACCTTTGTTCCTTCAAAGATTATACATTCCCTTTCCTTCTACTCTGCACTGGAAACTGTGCTTATGCCAGCACCTTGTTAAACTGATTGCTGAGTCTTTTCCTCTGGAATTAGCACCACTACAGCAGGTTAGCAACAGAGGTTGTCTCAAATATCTTGTGTTAAGGACAGATCTGAAAAGTTATCTGCACTGTGAGTAAAGCTGTTTTGCTGGCAGCAAGAATACTGGAACGGATATAATGTGTCTTGAGGAAAATTACCTTTAGGACTGCATCCCATTAAAGACATTCGAGTGGTATTTTGTCCCAGTGGTTCCAGCAGGGGCAGAACATTGTCCCTTTTTTAGTTCTACTAGCATAATACACATCTACATATGTGACATGAAGAGAACTTATTCTCCCCCTTATAAGGATTTTTCCCTTATACCCTTTTAAATTTAGATCTCATTTGCATACACTTGTGCCACTACAGAAACGAAATTGCTGGTTCGTATTCATCCCCAGTACACAAGACAAAGCAAGGTGCAAGATAAGCCCTTTGCTTTCTTTCTAAAACATTCCTTTCATTCTCACTGTAAGTTTGTGAGATATACTCTAACATCATTTGTTACATATTTCATACTGCAATGCCATGCTTGATTACATCAATCTATACAAAACAGAAACTGGCAGCCAGTCTCCCAATTTCTGCCAACTGTAAAGGTTAACATGTACGTTGGCATAATGTGGGTGTGTAAATAAGGGAATTTGTGTAGTCCTTTATTTAGCAATGTAAGAAAACATATTTCAGGTCAGAGATGAATAGTTTTCCTTCCCTCCAGGTGTCTATTTTCTATTTTGGAAATTTCAAGGAAGGGATTAAACATGCACAAGCACTACTTAGCAACAAAACACTAAGGAACCATACTGTGTGTACTATAACTTCATTTCATAAGACTATCATCACAAACTGCCAGTATTTCATCACTGCCAAGATGTCTTTGGAGAGAGACAGGAGAAGTCAAGGAAGTGGCTCTCAAGACACCCCCAATAAGCTCTCTGCCATCACTCAAGCCTCCCATAAGGCAAGTTCACCATCCCCAAGGATAATTAAAAAAATTACTTCTAGACCAACAACCTTTAAGAAAAAAGACATTTGCTCAGTCAAGTAGGTTTACAGTTTCAGTTTTGCACCTTTAGATGTTCTTATTGTTGAACAAGCAAAGACATAAATCAGTGACTGTCTTATAAAAAAACTGGCAAATAAAGTTATATGAGTAGAAACACATGCTTATAAAATAACTGGGTTTTAATCCAATGCAGAAATCCAGATTAAATTAATCTAATGAAACTGATATGAATTTTCCCTGGAAATTTTATTCTGGAATGCCAGAAATGAACCAAGCCATTTGGCATGAATAAGCAGCTATTTAACAATAAGGATAAAAAAGACTTATTTATGTACCTGTGCCCTCTTGTTTACAAGCACAGTTTGTGTATGTAACAATCTGTGTTGATGACTATTAAGCAAAACATTCAAATAAACACCCTCAAATTTTTAAACAATGACAGTACTATATTTGCCATCCTTCTATGTGTGTATTACTGTCTTCCTTTAATTTTAAACTACAGCAATGCATTCCTCTTAGAAGTCAAGTCTTAGAAGACAAAAAAATTGCAAGTCATATGAAACGCAAACAGTAATCAGAAGGTATTTGCTTTCAAGGGTGCTAGTCTTCTGCATCTCCAGGATAAGATATAAGAACAGAAGGAAAAATGTGAAAGTGTGCAGCATTCATTATAGATGACATGAAGGTGATCACAGCTTTAAAGCTGACTGTGTAAGGGCTGAAACACTGAAGGAGTGCTGGTCCAAAATAAAGGCAATGAATATATACTCAGCAAAGTACATACAACAAATGACAGATCTTATGCATAATAACTTCTGCTTAAATACAGAACATTTGTGCAAGACTCTCCCTATCAAGCCTGTTGAAACAGAAAATACTAAATTGAAGCTTCATAGAAGTTTTATCTGCCTTTAACAAACAGAACTAAACAGATAGATATAATGTCTGTTGACATTATTTTTGGGGTTTTTTGCAGTTTTGATGTGTAACGTAAATGCCAAATACTGAAAGTATAAATTCTTAAAGAAAATTAAATGTGCGCAAAAGAAACCTATATCACTTTACAATGGATAACCTGTGACTGCATATCTCTAGCAGAAGTGATACAAGCTTCACATATACCAAGAGTAATGTGTTTGAGTTTGGCATTCTTGCAACTGTCTTTAGACAAGAAAGGGTATCATTTGGACAATGCAACTATAGAATCCTAGAAGTAAAACAGTGGTGAATGTGCAAGGAATTCACTCGAAAATGTTGGATGAATATTATGAAGTATTCTCCAAACCAAATGGCCAGTTGGAGGTTTTGAAAGTATAAATTACATGGTTTACATGTATTTCTGCAAGAACATAGATCACTTTTCTTATACTGTAAAGTGCAATGACAAAGAAAAAAGATTTCCTGAGGTGACTAATAAAAGCAAAGATTGAGGTTCAATAGAAAGAATTGAAATTAGAAAAAAAATAAGAAAAATTTTTCAATGGGATTCCTAGAACTACTTATTGAAGACACTTATAGGTCCAAACAACAATATTCCAGTATGCCCACACTGGGCCAGGGCAGAAAAACATTTAGATTGAAGGTTTTAGTGATAAGAAAACATAAGAAAATGCCACCATCTGATCAACACTTAATTAATTTCAGTAAATATGAAGCTATTTTAGTATGTCAAAATATGACTATACTGTAATTATTTTTCTTCTTCAGGGGAAGACTAATTTCTTGAGGAGAAATTATGTTCATCGTTACATATATTACTGCAAAATTAATAATTAAAACCTAAATCAGAGTTTAAGCAAGCATGTGTTAGACAGATTCTTAAAAATATGTAAGAACTATTGTATTTTCAGTGCCAAATATAAGCAGATAGATAGGGTAAACCTTTTTATGCTAGGAAAGTCAGTTAACTAAATGGCATTTGTAAAGACCAGCTCAGAAAATGTAAGTACTGCAACTGTATATTTGCACAGTGCATACCAGAGTGGACCCTAATATCACCTGCAGCCTCTAAATGCTACTGTACTATTGCTCTTAATAGTAATAACAACAACATTCATCTTATTGGCTACAGCAGTTCCTATTTTTGTGTTCACAGTGAAGCTCTAAAAATTTTCAAGGCACTTTCAGAGGTACTTTTTCTTAAAGATAAAAAAAAATCCCAAGTGTTTAACTACAATCACTATTGGGAAAATACATTAGTAATGTACACTTTAAAGCACTTCTGAAAAGCTACACTCCTAATACCAGGTAAATGATATATGTTTTAGAAACACTTATGAATGCCTATTCACTTATTAGGCTGGCATGGCCTCAAAACAGTATTGGCTAAACAATAGTACTTCCATCATGGTTTTGTATATGGTCAATGAAGTAAACAATATGCATTTTTTTAAATGCTTGAATGCATGCTTACACAGCAGTTTATTCAGATCCATTATGGACATCCAAGTAAATAAATGTTCTAAAGTCCATAACTATATATTCCATAAATACAGAGCTGCTAGTTTCTGGAGAATAAATAATAAGCACTATAACAATACCACAAGCACAGGGGGTTATCCAACAATGTACTTCACCATAAAATAGATTTCACAACTTCTCGCTGGCATTTCCCCCCACCCCCATCATTTCTTTCTTTTTGTTTTTAAAGAAAGGTGCTAAAGGGGAGAACATTACCTTTCAAGAAGCTGATACTTTTTGATAATACACAGCCTTTATAAGAAATAATAACATGGAAGGGAATTTTTTTCTTGAGAGTCCCTGTAAAACTATAAGCCCGTTTTCAATCTCACTACCTTACTTTGATCACCAGCTGACTTACATGAGTTCTCAAGTTTGGAGCCACAGTTTTTCATCAGTGGCATTTGTTGCTCTGAGTAATTGCTCAGCAAACATTCAGGAAGGGTTTTGTATCTGAGTACAAATACCAAAGGAGGGCAAGTTCTTTAATAATCTGATGCATACTTGCATGTAGGTGAGACCTTGCTTTTTTCAGCCATCCTGAAAGCTCTTTACTCTTTATTCTTCTTTCATTCATGTTTTAGTACTGTTAACAGGAAGAATGATACCCTAGGGATGAAAGAAGTAACTACTACTCATAAAAGAATTGCAAAACTCATAAGAGAATTGCAAATAGGCAAAGGGATAAGATTAGGACCTCATATCTGTTTTGTAAGAAGCTGGAAGCCATTAAAGGAGCATGAAAAACTGCTTTTTGCTACAGAAAGACCTGTGCCACACTGGCAAAAAATCCAGACTAATTCTTCACAGGCCTTGGAGTGAATAAAACATATGGATAAAGGGGAACAAAAAAGAGGTAGAGAACCTAATCAAGAAGGCTTCTTCAGCAGAAACCCAAAACAACAATTTAGATCTTCTTGACTGTTCAAGGATACCCCATAGATATTTAAGACAGGCTATACTTAAAATAGTCAAAATAAACAGAGTAAGGCTTTTGACTTCTAGATGAGCCTTCTACATAGACCACTAAGATGACGATGATTTTCCAGTGTCCAAGACAGACTAGGTTTGGAACAATACAAAAATGTCTTAATCTCTCAGAGATGGTAGAGGATTCCATGTTCCAAGCAGCCTGTAAAATTCCAGCAGTCTGAGGATACAAGTACACCCTTGCAAGTATTGAAATTAAATTAAAAATAATGAACTACTTAAAGTCTATTCATGGATATTCCTGACAGAATCTACGTGGGCTTGGGAGAAAGGAAAATTTGCTAATTTCATAATTCACTTAGGAACAGTTTGCTCAGAGTATGACCCATTTAAATGTTTTAAAATGTATATTTTATTACCAATTCTACTCTTTTTTAGTCTTCAACCAAGCATTTAAATCACTTTTTAGAAGTCCAGCAAAAGAACTAAATGAATATAGAGATGACACCCTTGGTTAGAAGGCTATATATTCACCAGTGTACAAAAGGCTGAGTGTAATGACTTCAGTCTAGTTTCAGGGGTGCTAAGGTAGGAAGGATTATAGACTGACTGGTTTTATGATGAGCATTCTACTTCATCAGTTGCATAGTGTTTATTCTTGATGCACTGTTGGGAAATACTGCACAAAATCTGCTTTGTTGACATGGGATTTGTTACTATAACAAATATGGGAGAAGGATATTTAAGAGTGTTAGGAGCAAGAGAATATTCTAGGAAGTTTTCAGAACTAAAACAAAACATTAAATCCGTTCATAAATTTATCTCCCATACAGCAAGAAATTGATACGTGTTTATCATTTTAATTACTATGTATTTTTCCCCATTTAATTTATCTAATTTCTTTTAGGGAATCTTATCAGTATGTATAAACACCTTACTGAAAATTACAAAGCAGACAGAACCATGCTCTTTCCCATGTGCTCTGTGACAGGATAAGAGGCAACAAGCACAAACTGAAGCAGAAGAGTGTCCCTCTGAAGATCGGGGAACAACATAAGGATGACTGAGATTTCCCAGGGAAGTTGAGAACTCTTCTTACTTTGAGATTTTCAAAAGCCATGGGGTCATTGTCCTGGGCAATCTGCTCTAGGTGGTCCTGCTTGATCGGGGTTGGACTAGATGACCTCCAGTGGTCCCTTGCAACCTACACCACTCTGAGATTCTGTAAAAGTTTATTTCAATTGATTAGTTTTAAATTGTTCAGTCCTGTCTCAAAGTCACATAATGTTCATATAAATTAAGTATCTCATAACTTTTTATAAATAATATTTTTATCCACAAAGAAATAAAATTTCTATGGGGCTTCTTTTTTTCTGGTTGGTTGGTTTGGGGATTTTTTTTTGGTATGATCCAAAGGGCTAAACTTAATGGCTCTGAATTTCCAACCCCTGAAAAAACCTATTAAGGTTATTTTTCTGTTTGTTGTTTTTTCAAGTTCTGAAACTTGCATTGGGTTTTGGCAATTGTATCAGACAATGAATGACAGATCTGCTATATAATCCCAAAGAGAGGAGCAAGGAGGAATATCTATCTATAGAGTAAAACAATGGAAAGAAAATAGACAATAACATGATGAAACACTGAGATTTTGGAAAGGGTTTCGCAGAAAGATTAAACAGAAGTCTAGAAAAATATAAAAGTCTGACTTGTGTCTTTTCAATGCTTAAAGGCCCTCCATATTCTGAAATGGAAAAATAATTTTAATTGCACTGCCAGACGTTTTAAAGATTAAAACAATTTTTTTACAGAATGGGCTCACTTTGATTTCTAAATTGTTGTGTTGCTGAACAGGTAATTTTGGCTACTTAACTGAATAATCTGAATGTGAGCACATTTTCAAATTAGTAAGACCAAAAAGCAGTTCCAGTTAACTGTATTTTGATTAACAGCTTGGTGTTCCAAGGTGTACAGTTCTAAAGATTCTTTTCTAGCTTCTAGTTTTGCAGGCTCATCGATATATTTGTATACTACAATTTAGAAGCTCCATTTCTGAGACTAGCTTACAGGCCATCATTTTACCTTTCAAAAGCAGTGTTTCTCTTGTCTGGGAAGTCAGAGACAGCATGCGTTTGTATGCACAGTGAGTCCAATGCACACTGGATTTATGGCACAAGATTGGATCAGTCATGTCTGCAGTGAATCTACATCAGATATACTACGTCTTCAAAACAGAATAAAGTGGTCCCTCGCTCTGCTTTTTGAATACCATAAGATTTGACCAGAGCACCCTGGACACGTGGCAGGAAGTGAAATGCTGAAATGACTAAAGAAATGTACAAAAAGCAATTGTGTGGTAAATGACATCTGAAAAGCATGTGCTCACACTCAGACTCAGGGTTGGTTGTTTTGTTTTATGTTTGGGATTTTTTGGGTTTGGGGTTTTTTTGACGCATTTTGGGGTGCATTTTTTGTTTGTTTGGTTGATTTTTGCCATTCAGCATCTTGTATGGGATTAATTTAATAGTTAAAATTAGAATCCTTCCTAAAGTGTTTGTGATTGTACCTATGGTGGCCACTTGTAAAAACAAGTCATTTTAAAAAGGGAGATTTTAAAAAATTATTTATTATTTTGTCTTCGTCTACACTGGGTGGAGAAATAGGAGTTGCATTGTAAGACAACTCTTAAATCAAAAACCAAATCTAAGGAAAGTACCTTCATTTGTTGTTTACCAGTATTTTGCAGATTGTATATCTTGAGTCTAAGCCTATATTAAAGTTGGTCTCAAATCAAATAGGTTTACTTGCCTATTATGGCAAAAAATTCACTTCTCAGAGGATCTCATTTCAACTGTCATTACCATTCTGCTTATCTATTGATTTTTTTGAACTTTTTTACTTTACGTCTTTTACCTTACATATTTTTTAAACCAGCAGATACACTACATAACTGTAGTCAAAACTCTATTGGAATAAGCACTTCAGGAGTTTAAAAACTACTTAATAAATAAACTAAAAATATAAACAATTAATAAAATCTTGACTATGACTGCATGTCAGTGGAAGTGTTCACACTGTTCTTAAACTACAGCTCCTGAACTACTAATAAGCTCTCATATGGCAAGAAAATGGACAGAAAAAAAAGCTGGTGGAAAAACAAGCGAATAAACATTCAACAAGGATTGTAAGAAAATATTTTAAAAGATTATTAAATGTCTTCACCAAAGCCACTTACAGTTATTCTTAAAAAAGAAGTAATCTTTGGATTGTTAGTTCTACATGGGGAGGGGAGAGTGGTGAAGTCAGACTTTAGTTCATCTGACAACAACAATGTTTTCAAACCCTAACAGCAAAAATAAAAGTTCTTAACAAATTATGTTAAATTCTACCCCTTGGATATCCTTTTATTAACATTGTTGAAAAAATACAAAATATAGTGTTCAACACAAAGAACAGCCTGCTGTTTGGTTAGGTATGAACAATTGAAAATGTTGATTTCAAAAGTGGATGTGTTATTAGCAATTTTAAAAAATAAAAGTGAAGACATTTCCAAGTATTTTTTTAAAAATAATGTGGTTTCTTCAAACCTAACTAGTTCATTTTCAGTAGCTTGCTCATTATGCCTGTATGCAGCACAGATGACTCAAAAGGATGCTTAATCTTTATCTGATTAACTTTTTATTACAGTGTCTTTCTATAAGGAGAGGTGAAAAGCAGATCTGAAAGGATAGAAGGATCTGTTCCACTCTGATAGAACCTGGAGACAGTATTATCAGTAAAGAAGAGGTTGTCAGATTTTTTAGGGGGACTCTGGTTTATTCTTTGCAGCAAACATCACTTTTGTTTTCTAGTGAGAAAGAGGCAAAACATTTGAGGGGGTTCCTGTGACTACATCATTACTACAAAGTAAACAGACTTTTTATCTGCTGGGTGATAAATTTATGTTTAGAGTAGTCATAGCCAATTCCATCAAGACAAATAATGAATCAATTCTCATCTCATCTCATTCCTCTGCATAGTGAAATTAGAACATTGTCTGTAAATAATTTTCATCGTGGTGTACGTAATCAGTATCAGGTTGAAGTTGCAAAAAAAATTGCATATTCATTTTTCATCTCTAACTTACTAATTAGGTAATCCTTAAAGCAATGCAGAACAAATGTGTGGCTGCCAGCTCACTGGACAAGGTTAACCAAAACGCTCTCAGGCACATGTGATTCTTGGGGCTGCCATGTGCAGGGACAGGCATTGGACTCGATGATCCTTGTGGGAAATTCTGTGATTCTACTCTGTGATTCAGTGAGTAGTAAGTGGCTCCTCTTATACACACAGAGTGCAGGATATAGTGATTACACTTCCAGTACTATAATAGATCAAAACCTAGCTATAACATTATTCTTGTATGATATTAGATAACAAAATCACTTTAAAAAAAACCCACCACATAGCTTAGTGGTTTCATGGAACCAAAAGACTTGTGGAAACAGCAATAAGAAAAAACACATGAGCAATTGTTTAAAATTAAGCACCAATTTAAATTCAGTAAAAGCAAATATGTGCTATCTTCTTTGGAGTCAGATCAGAATTTGTTTTTGTTGGTGTAATAAGTATATTTAAAATCAACTATTCCTGATTCATTTTTATTATAAAATTTTACACTAATCTAAATGAAATACTACTAATATTCCTGTTTAATATAGAGATGAAAAATGTCTTCTGTGCCTTCCCCAAGTGAAGAAGCACAATTGGAAAGAGAGGTAAAAAGGGAAAGCTATTAACAGCAGCCAACTTTGCCCTAGTCTTGGCCTTTACATAGAATTAGTGCAACATATGGCCTCAGATAAGAGCAATACATTTGAGCAGGGTTTTCCTGACAACATTATCTCTAGGTATGCCAGGGAGTGGCCTTAACACACCTGAGTGCCTCACTGGATTTGTGCTTTGCTCCTTAAAGTATGAGAGCCTTTTATCTTTCAGATTCTTTAGGCATGCTTGTGAAGACTATAACAGCAACAGACTTTGTGAGGGCAGGCATACAGACGGGAATACCTTAGAACCTGCCTGTTGAAATGAGAAAAAAATTGTCAAAGATTCACTTGGAAGAAAGGAACAGAACATAGTTGCATTTATTTGCTAAGATCTTCATTATCATATGAAAAACATGCAAATCTGTTAGACATGTAAGAGACAATTTATGAAACACTGAATGAGATCTCTAACTCACACAAGTAGGCAAAGAAATGACACTAAGATACAGCTGCTCACCTCCTCTTTCCTAGGTGTTTGAAAGCTACCCCTTCTCTGAGATAGTTGTTGATCACAGTCAGCAAAAGGGAATGTGCTGCTCTCAGCAACTTCAAATCACAGCCTGGCATCTTACTGCAAGCCCAGTACCTCAAGGTGTTTAAATTAAGGTGCTGGATAGTAACCTGGGGCAGCTAGGACATAGCCATTTATTCTCCTTTGTCTTCTATTACAAAGATGATAACCTTGGTTAGAGGGATGAGGTAGCAATAGAAAAAGGCTACAGTAAAACTCAGCATATATCAGACACCTTAGGCCTACTTTAGGATATTATTTCATAGTGGTTCACAGACTGTTTAAACTTTTAGAAGAACGTATTTTTAATTGATGGAAATACAACTCCTGTGCAAGTGTGCAAATACATACAGTATGGCCAAATAGGGTGCTACCATTCTGAAACCTTCAGACTTTGCTATTGTTATCACTCAGCAGCTGCTGCATTTGGTCTGATCTGTTCACAAAACCTTCTTAAAATGGCTTGTTGACTTTTTTTCCCCTAGATTAGATGCCCTTTTCTTCTGTCTGTAGTCTTCACAATTAAAACTACATGAGGTCCTTATATTTAATATGAAGAATCATGAAGATATCACCTTTCGTCTGAGAATTTACACATGGAGAGGTCTTTTCTGTATTGTCCCTCAAATAAAGTTTACACAACTTTTGAATGAAATGGACAGAACTGCAAACAAAATCTTGGTATTTACTCAAAAAAGTACTGCTAGATCGAAAGAAAATCTATTATTAGGGCAGCTAAAACCAAAATAAAATACCATGTATTTTTTTCCCTTTCCTCCTTCCTGACAAATTTACATAAGAAAGTTAAGTGAAATCAAATTTCTCCTTTCTATAATGATGAATCAATTGGATACTGATAAAACTTCCCAAAGGATGAAACCATTCCTATTTGCATGCTTATTATACAGATGAGGTTATATTGACAGTGCATATATATATTAACACACAAACTCCTGTCATTTCTATTAATTCAATGTGGAACATATATATTTAGCAGAGACTCAGATTTCACGTTTATTACTTGACAAATTAGTTTAGTGCTGCTGTGGAGATAGAATCAAATTCTATGTTTACACCATGTTGTCTCTTCAACTATGACTATATAAAAACAGCATTTACTAAAGGAAATGGAAATTCACTTTAGACATGAATGCTCTGCTCAAGTAAAAGTTCTGGAATTTAAGAAGCACTTAGTTGCTGCATTAGGCCATTTAGGATGTTTCAGCATCTCAATTGACTGTAATACCAATCTGCTCAAGTGCCCTGCTAATGACCTTCCATCTCACAGCAAGCTCAGGAATTCAGTGTTTATACTTTTTTTTTTTTTTCTTAACTATACCATGAACAGGCTGAAGGACAGATCCTTCTTCTCTCACTACTGTGGTGGAAGGATGTAAACCATTCTCACCTTAAACAACAACCAAAAAAAAACCCTAATCTTCATGCCTCTTAATGAAAATTATCACTGGCAAAAGTTAGGAAAAGGGAGCCACACTAAATTACAGACTGTTAAATATTAAGAAGCAGAGACTTTTAAATGTTCTTTCTAAATTAAAAAAAAAATTGCATACATTTACTACTATGTTGTAGCATGAAACATTTTGTGTTATTGTTCTAAATGAATACTTACAACACAGTAATATTTGTCTAGACTGAGAAACACCACTACCATTTCCCAAAACTCTCTCTAGAATTTTAATATAACTAGTAAGTAATGTAATATATACATATATATATACATATATATAGGAAGAGAGGGCTGGATCTTCATCACTGAAATAGCTTCACTGTAGTCAAAAACATTAGTCATTTTCACAAACTTAATATATGTTCCAGAACATCTGCTATGTTAAGAAATATGAATATTTAATCATCTACCCTGCCATGTCTTCACTTCATCAACTGGACTAAGAGCAAGAGAAAACTTCGAGTGATGCCACTAGCACTTGTGTGCGCTGTTTACATTTTATTGTGGCAGACTAGTAGAAGTCTCAGTTATGGTATTTGGAAAATCCTAAAGCCAAATACCGTTTTGTTTGTTTGTTTGTCTGTCTGTTTTGAGGGTTGTTTTTGTTTGTTTTGTTTGTTTGATTTTGGTTTTTTTTATTTTTCTTCTAAACTACTTAGAAATTTTTCACTCTTTTTCCCTCAAAAAAGCAACATGATACTCTGTGATTTCTTATCTATATATGTTTTCTAAATTATCATGAAAAAAACAATTTGAGAAAACAAATCTTGTGAGGCTGTCAGACTAATGAGAAGACTAACTTCTCTAAATGCTGAACAAGACTAATGAGAAGACTAACTTCTCTAAATGCTGACCATCAATTATGGAGAGCAATAAGGAATTTAGAAAGTAATTGCTCCCCGTCTCCCTCCAGTAGAAATCTGAGACTGTAAAACTCTTCTCCTGCTTATAGAATTTTGGTTTTGCATATCCAGGAAATTAATCAAAACAGAAATTCTTTTAGGGTATCGATCTTTAAAAACCTCAGTAGACTACATGAACAGCACCTGTATTAGGATAACAGCTATCCTCACTACTTTACATGCAATTATGGACAGATTAGAGCCTGTAGTATGCTGCAACTTGACAATCAGACATACGTAAGCATACAATTAGAGTCTTAAATTATGGCTGTTAAATGAACATTGTTCCTTTAATTTTCATCTCATTCATAATATAGATCATGTCAGCCAATATGTCTAGTTAAATTCTTGGTCCCTTAATAATGTTACATAGCAAATACCGTCAGTGAAGTTATTGGGAACTACATGATTAGAGTCCCTCTCTACACTCCTGATACTGAAGTCTGACTGAAATGTAAATTATTGTGTTTCTGCATTAATTCTATCAGGAAAAACATATAGAAAGACTTAGTTACTATTAACTATCATTCAAAACACTTCAGTTAAATCAGTTTTCATTTTTAAAATGCTGTTTTCAGGAAAATATTCTTTTATTTTTAATATTCAGTGCATATTTCTTTAAATTTACTGTGGAGTATCTATAAAATATTAATACCCCTTACATCCCTGTTAGCTCATTGAGCTCTAAACCTCATTTTTAGCCCATTATCAGGCTCCTCAGGAATATTTTGTATAGGTTTTCTATGTAATATCTTTTTTATATCTCTGTGGAAATATGTTCCCAAAGTGTAGTAAATTGTTAAATTAGTTACCTTTGACCACAACTGATAAGAAGGCCTCAAGCGAATGTATGAAAATAAACCCTCTGCACTTAAGATATCTAAGTACTGCTTTTACAAAGGGAAATTTCATTTCATTAAAAATGAAGCACCTGGCCAGATTCAGTCACCTTGGCTTTAGCATTATGGTCACACCTACAAATATGGGTTCCATTTCAGGCACAGAATACAAAGAGCAAAATAGACTTACAATCAAATTAAACTAGAAGCATTTAGCAAACCCTTACAAAAGTAGAAATCTCTACAGAAAGAAATTTTCAAGTAAGTATACCAAATCTGTGGACATTTCTGAGAGTGCTGCACAAAGGGCACCATTTTCTGGGTATGGCAGAGGTTAAACCAGCTTTACAAAAGCCTAGGCTGGAAGTTGTGCACTCTGGAGCACCATCTACTGACATCAAGTATTTTGCTATTTATTGAAATGGCACTCAAAGGTTTATCCAGTTGAATCTTCTAAATAGCACTGAAACATCAGACGGAACTGGCAGATTTGCTTGTGTGATTTCTTGGCACAGAGAGCCAAGAGCAAGAGAACCTGTAACACATAATCAATCCTATTGTAATGCAACAGCACCAACAAAATGATGTGTCAAAGTGTAAAAGTTTATTCTGTTTCAAAACAGAATTCTTTTTTCAATTTTTTTAAGTTGCCAGACTGAAGAAATCATTCCTTTATAGGTGTTTAAAAATAACACCACAATTAGCATGACCTTCTATTCAAAAGGCAACCCAAAGATACTTCCCAGCAACATGCAATTAAGCTACTGGAGGTCTCTCTGCCGTGATTGCTCTCTGAGCTTTCTACCCAGGGAACGCCCAAAACTCACTGGACTTCAGTCTCTGTAGAGCACCCATTATGTCCACAAACCCTACCTGCACCCACCAAAACTCATCTGAATAGACTGTAGAGAGAACATGCTTTTTTTCCCTGTGCACCACTGCAATGATGGTGAAGTCAGAGCATTGGTTACACAGCCCACTGGTTCACTGCAGTGAGGCAAAACACCAAGTGACTCCTTTACAACTTCAATCACAATAAAAGTTATAAAAGACCTTCACATGCTCTAATTTACTCTTTTGCCTCAGGTACATAAACTAAGGAAATTAGGACTGAAATCAATAGACACAGAGGTTTTTTTCCCCCTACTGTCATATAAATTGATAAGAAACAGGTTGTAAGATGTCTGAAGTCATGAATGATTTATTAGAAACAGGTAATCTAGCTTCTAGATTCAGCTTCAATGTGTGCTTTAGAAAAAGGGTACAGCTTCATCAGAAGATATTCCTTACATTCATACCCCTCTCTCCAAACCTTTTCCCCTTCACAACAGTCCTCCCTTTGAAAGGGGGAAACACAACTAAGTAGTCCACTCTATTCAGAGCAGCAAGTCTGAAACAAAACAGGTCCCACGGGGCAGGCAACCCAAGTCATCAGACCACAGAGGTGTCCTGAATACTTCTCAATCTTTCCTTTAGGAAGTCATGTAGGCAGGTATTTGCTAGTCCTGAAATAAGAATCCAAGTCTCCATCCCTTTCAATAGCTATAGCTAGTACCCACCTAGAGGAATTTTATCAGGCATTTGTCACTTCAGAATTGATATCACTGTGGAACTACAAAGCAAAAGGGCAAGCATCTCTTCTGGCTGTGGAAGCAAATCTTTCGATTTGCAAGCACACCAAAACATACATTCTGGAAATCTTAATAAAAACAGTTCTTTTTCAAAACAGTTTTTCTTTCTTTGTGAATGGAAATGTTAATCACATCAACCATTGAATAAAATGTGCTTCAATGTGAATTTTGACAGAAAACCTGAAGATCAATTATTTACAAATTCTTAATATGAATTCCAAATACATATGTGCATCTACCAGGTTACATTTGATTTCCATTTGTTATTTTTATTTGCCACATTCTTCACTTTATTATGGACTTATTTTTTTTGCTTTTGTCTCCCCAATATTCCTTTCTAAATTCCAACATGTTATTTATTTCACCTAAGATTTCCCTGATGAGTTACATGTAATATATGCAAACACATTGCACCCCTGAAAATAGCCGTGCCATTTCTTTCTTTTCTTTTTTTTTTTTTTTAATAAATCAGTTTTATAGTTATGTGGCAAGTATGTTGCTCTTGTGGAAGCAGTATAAATGATAAACCAAAGGATGCTGAAATAAATGAACAAACATCATGTCTATCCAAAAATTATTATTTTAGCTTTGAATAAAAGAGAGTTCTGACAATCATCAAATATATGTGCTAGATGCCCATTTTAAGTCGTTTGACACATTTTCATTATCAAGTCTTTGATGAAACACGTGGAAGCACTACACTCTCCAGCAATTTATTTCACAGTCTGTATGTCACAGTAGTTTGGAGAAGATTTGAAGTTTCTACATTTCATATTTCTGGAGTCTTTCTAGTTCTATTGTGACGCGCATTGGCAAGGGTTCATCCAGTGTTTTCTCTTCCCACTAATGAAAAATGCACATCATCTTTACATGTTTAAGAAACTGCTATTTGTACCATGAAATAAGGACCTCCTTTACTGCCACTGGAGCAGGACCACTTCTTATGCTTCTGTTACAGAGACTGGTAACATATCCAGAAGTATAAACCCAGTAGAAAGTAGAAGGAGCAAAGCTTCAAGCAGTTTACATACTTTTGAAAGTTGCAAATATGCATTTTGGGGAGAGAGATGTAATCTTTTCAGTAGTCACATTTTCAAATGCCATTCCAACATCTGTAGTACAACTTCTTTTGCAATTGTTGCCCTATGTTGATCATTTAACTTTTACACACACATTGATTAAATTTCTGGATAAAATATGATAAACCGTACATGGGTAAAGAAGCATACAAAGTAGCTTCCAAACAAAGTCTTATTCTGTAGAGGCTAAAATTACTTTCCTAGTTTCCAAGTTTAATTATTTGTGTTATATTGATAGCTAACCAAAACACAGACCTTGATTTTTTTTAAAATTTATTGTACCATCATGCTCAGTCTCTCTGAAAAGCACGTGTTATATATTGCTGTGTATGTCATACATACATTAATTTTTCACTGTGGTACTACCTGAAAGGTACTTGTGGCTCATTACAACATCAACCTAAAACAAATCTTATTGTAAAAAACCAAGTAAAATTCAAATCAACTCCCTGCAAAAATAATCAGTTTGTTGATCTCTGGGACATTAAACATGTTGATAATTTAAGTCTGTGCAGATTGTGCATGCCAGAGTAGCAACCAAATGAACCACTTTAGGTCTGCTTTTATTTTATGCATATCTATCCTCATTAAGGGTCTTTACCTGACCCCAACGTAAATTAACCTATCCCCAAAACACCCACCCCCAATACATCTGTTTCAAAAATTAACAAGAATATTGCCACGAGACTCTAATAACACCTTGTTGAGATGTGCTTGGCCTGCTTGCTTACTTCAGTGCTCGTTATCAAGTCTGTCTTCACTAGTCAGAGTGGTAAGTCTGTCCTTCAGCACAGCTACTAGAAGTTTACCTTTCCAGAATCCTAGGAAAATAGGATGCAGTACTTCTAATTTCTAGGGTCAGCATTCTCACAGGTCTGAAAAAACCCTTGCCAGTTGCTTGAGATCAACAGTTCAGTCTCACTCATCTGTTCTGCAGTGAGCTGTGAGCCTGCAAGAGCAGAAGTGGGCCCTGTGCTGTCAGCATCATTTTTACAGAACTGCTGCTTACCAGGTCAAGCTTCTCCTCTTATATGACAGTCATCACAGATTAAGTGTAGAGAACTACTCTGTCCCACTGTAACTTACCTAGGGAAGAAACTGTTTACTGTAATCTATAGTCTTACTATCAGTTGTCTGAAATCTCATCCACCATTAGAATCATTCATAAACATTGTTTTGTATCCAATTGCCAGAGATAAACTCAAGATCATGTTTACTCTATGTGCTATGTACTTCTGTTTCTTTAACTTGGCCAATTATTACATGAACAGGATGACTAGCTTAAGTTAGGTCTGCCCAGTCTGACAAAAAAAGTAAACTTTGTTCATTCTGTAGTAGAAGACCAGAGGAGAAGAAAGACCTCAGGGAAAAGACGTTAGGCATTCTGAGAAACAGATGGAGTATCTGGGAAAGACTAGTATATAAAGTTTTGTGGATTTAGCCCAGGATAAACAATCTCACACTGCCTATGGCATAGCCCCCAACCAGAAGTGAACATAGGCTCAGCACTGTTCATAACCCCACTGGGATCTTTGAATGAAAGCACAAGATTTTCTTCATTGATAGTCAAATAATTTAAACATATATGTCTTGATGGAGAAACAGGTTGCAATCAACTCTAAGTTAGAAAGATGGCTCCCAGCCATTGTGCTGTTATTTCCACAAGCACTTCCACATAGATGAGATGTACAGTTTCACTGATCACTCCTATTTGCAGTTTTCATTATTACTGAAATCCACTGAGGTTTGGGACTCTGGGCATTGGGTTTCTTGTAGGCACATATGCTTATGCATAGACACAAACTTGTAGTAAGCTCATACTTTACTTAAGTGAGGTATTGCTACCACACAACTGCTGGTTGGTACTGAAGCCACTCTTATCTATTACAGCACCTGTTGTTTCTGCTGAATGACTCCATTCTACTAGCTTTCAGTCACCTGGACAACAATTTTTCTAATTTGAAACTTCTCAGCTTGTCAGGAGGACCATATTAGTCATCAACAGTTGTCAGCAACCTATAGACAAACACTTTCCCGAGCCTGCAGATCCGTGCACTTTGCTTTCATCCTTCTCTGGGGTTCAGCTGTTGCAAATAATTAGCCAACAGAACCACAGAGTGCAGGCTAACAAGGCAGTTAAGGCGATTCAAAGGCACGCACTAAGAGGAAGTCCAGCTATGGACTCCCACCTCTCCCCTACCACTATCTGACCCCTTAGCAAGTAGGTTAGAAAGCCACCCCAACAAACAAAAGAATGCAGTAATCTCCCACAAACTAGCTGGTGGTAGGATTAAATAAGCATTAGTGCCAAGAAAAGCACAAAGCCAGGCTTCGGAGGAAGGAAGTGGGAACATCCTTTTCAGCAGGGGTTAGCCTTTTCACGGGCCTTATCTGCATT
This sequence comes from Campylorhamphus procurvoides, assembly GCA_013396655.1. NCBI lineage: Eukaryota > Metazoa > Chordata > Aves > Passeriformes > Dendrocolaptidae > Campylorhamphus > Campylorhamphus procurvoides. Next base: position 94,501 of record WBMV01005184.1, on the reverse strand, counting down.
GTCAAGCTTTGGTTGGAGGGGTGTGCTCCAGGAACAACTGAGCAGGCTTAACAGCTTTCTGATGCCAAAAGGAGCAATCCTATTCTCCTCTGCCTTACATTCCATCTTTGGTATGTATCTGACCCCTCAGCAAACTGACTTATTATTCCAACAGAAAGCTATTTGCTTTATTGGTTGTGTTAGTTTACCCATGGTTTAATGAACTGAATTGGCTCAGAGAGAGGTCAGAGAAGCAGCAAGCAACAAAACAGAAGCAGGGAAAATGCATAGCCAGAATAACCAGCAGGCAGGTCAGATCAGCTATCCCATCTCACTACACTCCCAGCCACCTAGATGGCAACTGACCAGGTCTAGCTTTCTGAGGAAAAATGAGCCAAGAATGATGTGGCTCTATCCATCCAGCTGACAGCTCTTCCTCTTGGGAAGGGCTTCAACACAGCTCAGCACCTGGCAGTCATAATAGGCTAAGCACACCTCAACTGACATATGGTTGGTTAGAATTCACCATAACTGCTGAAAAATTACAGTTCAAGCTCCGTCACAAAGCCTTCTGCTTGTAGACCTACTTAATCTCTGTAGTCCTCAGGCCCTTGAAACAGTAGGGTCAGAAGCTCGCCATAGCTGAGGGCCAAAGGAACTGGCACTGCTCCCGTTCACCCCTCTCAGTGTTCTTCCCTCCCTTTAACACCTCCTGCTCCAGAGCCTTGTCCCCCTTCCTCCCTCTATCTGCAGTTGCACCCAGCAGTGGGTGCCTGATGCCTCAGGAGAGAGGCCATGGTGCTGCTCCACCAAGGCACAATCCTTAGATGTTACACACAGAAACTTCAAAGACACATTGCCACACTTTATTGGCTGACCTGCTTTCCTGATTGAAAAACAGTTCAGTTTAGAACTGACAGAGAACTGTGACAGGGAACAAGTACCCTCAGGTGGTCCCCTTCATAAGGTTTGAAAATCTGATGATTCCTTTTTATCAAGCATTTTTTTATATTAAGTATTAAATCTTTTCACTCTGGTACAGACAAACAATCATTATGACACTGCAAGTTCCCTCTTCTAAGACTTACAGAACAGAAGACATTAAACACTACCTCTAGATTACCTTTCCATCCTCTGAAGAGCTTAAAAAATTGTCACTAAAAAAATAAAGACAACAGAAAAAAATCAATAAATATACAGATAAGTGCATGTCAGGGCACTTATAGATCTTTTCTTAAATAAATTTAGTAGAAATCCCTGAAAGTGAATTAACATTGTGAAAAACAGTTTGAAAATTAAAACATTTTAGTTCTGCAGTAACTGTAGAAACATATTACGAAGTTATGCAGCAATCATATGCATAATTAAGGAAGTGATTATATGTATATTTATACCATCAATGCATAATCCTCAATTTGTTTAACATAAAACAGAACATCAAGGAAACGAGAATTTAAATTCCACTTGCTTAATATGGAACATTAAGTACACAAAAAATAGCTTGCAATTTGAAAGTGTATAACTTGAACAAAATTTCAAGGTGGAAAATATTTGAGACGAAGTAATGAGTAAAAAGAAAAGGAAAATATTAATATTATGCTTAATGAACAGAAACTTCATTTGTAATAATTAAGGAATGGTATGCTCCCAATTCAAATACTTATAAAGAAAGTAATGTCAATTAACAAGACATCTCTTCATTTTATACAAACAAGGTAGACGTGAGAGCTCTTAAATATTCACATAGAAATAGTTTGGCTAGAGCACATCAGGAAACATGTGCAATCACCACCCTTAAACCATATGTGATTCTAGTAAGAACCATCTCAGAAACACTTGCTTATAATTAAATTAATAGCAGGTTGTACTCTGTGTTTGGTAGGAGAAACTGGGGATTTTGTAGTATATATTCAAGATGACTAGTACATTATCAGCTAGTTTTCACCTCCATTGTGCCCTCCTTTGCAAAACAGAAATTTGGAAAAAAGCAGTGGAGTCACTGAAGAAAGGCATGAGAAGACTTTCTATTTGCAGAGAGGGGTCTCCGTGAGCTGCTCCTGAGGAGAAGACAGACTTTCTTCACAGATCAGAGGAGCCATGGTCAAAGCTCTGTAATTTTGAGAAAAAGATATCTTCTTCCTGCTAAGCACTACATTCTGTGGACCCAAACACAAAGAGACCAAGTCATTCTTCCTTGAATCTCAGCCAAGGGCTGTAGCAAAGATTATTCGTTCATATTTTTTCTCACAGAGTGTAGAGCATACTCATCTATTTTGATAACAGTATTTACAGTGTTTTCTTTTAGCCTCTTTAGAAATGGTACCCAGCTGTCTTGAAGGAAGCCTTTTTTATATTTGATTGGCAGCACTCTCAAGACCAAATATTGAGCTGTTCTCAGGAGTTAAAGAGCTATCACTGTAAATATAATGTTCTGTTTTACCAAGAGTTATGTGGTTAGTTGGATACCAGAAATAGATATTTAGCCCACATTGTCAGTGTTGCATGGTCTTGATAGGATAAGGATTCATCTGTCATCAAAGTTAAAGATATTCTAGAACTTTTTGCACGCTTAATTGTGCTGCTCAAGGGATTTCAGCTTTCCAAAGACCCTTCAGCATTCCTTCTGTGCGCAGATACCTACTATAAGATCTTAACAGGATCTGTTCCTAAGCAGGAAGGAAATACTGGCACAGAATGTGTTTACCTTTTGATGAAGGAAAACAAAACCAATAATCAACTAGGTATTTAACTTTTCATTTCCTTATATTTCAGATTTTGTGTTAAAAAGATAACATATATAGTCGTGTTAAAGTTAATAGATGAGGGACTGAGATCAGGTGAGTGTAAAATTTTGGGTTATGCAGCATGTGTCTGATCTGTAATTTAACATTTAACTTTACATGTATATTCAATATTATCACATGAAATATTTTACTATTTATTCAAACTTTTACTATTTGTGCAACAATAGCAGAAAAATACATTTTAAAGCACTTGCAGAACTATCAGGATACTATAGCATTTGTTTTGTATACATGTTGAGGATTTTGGAATGGTTAATACTATGTAGTATGGGAAGAGACTCCCTCTATTAGTGGCTTAGTTATTACGGTATGTTTCCTATAATTCAAAACTGTTGCTCAAATTAGTCGCTCTGGTTATCATTAGAATCATCAGAGCCTGAAAAATCAAAGCTGTAAAGAAAGTCAGTGTCAGTGAGATCTGCAAAAATGATAAGTCAATGGAATTAATAAAAAAATTTTTGTGCAAAGAAATGTTTTATTTTTATGCAAACATATAAGCAATGTTAACCAACCAGTAAGTGGGAAAATAAGAATACTATTTTGTGACGGGATTTATAAAGTCAATCAGCCATTAAAAAAAAAGTTAGAAATGTTCATTATCATTTAAAGCATTTAGTGCTTTAAATATTAAAAATGGAGAAATAGGGAAAAAACTGATACTTTGCTTATGCATTGCATATTAAAAATATTTTCAAGTAAGTTATTGTGGAAATATTTGCAGTGCCTGTTGTGACATTCATGATGTTTTGATATTAAGTTTTATTAATAATACACTCAATTTTGGGGTTGTTATCCTATGTACATAGGATGAGACTTAATCTGAAGAATACCTCCTCCAAGGAGTGATACTGCATGTAGTAGTTTAAACATTTTGCCCAGAGATTGAGTTAGAACCCTCCTGGTTTCTTCTGGGGAGGGTGTTCGCTGCCCAGCTTGCTCCTGATGTCTTCTTTTTGTTACTGTAGCCTGAAAAAGATCTATATAGCCTCACTTAGATATTGCTGTAGCTGTTATTGAATCCACTTCTCAAATGTTTCATCATTTAACACTCTGTCCTTAGAAATCGCTTATAATAATTATGCGTTGCCTGATGTGATCTTGCCTACCAAATATTTATGGGATTATAAACCCTGTTTTAACAGAGAACCCTTGAGATGATCTTAGGAACAGGGGACTCTGTGGCTTGGAATATTAGTAGCAGTATTTCTAATGAAGTAGACTGTTACTAGTTCTCATATCTCCTGCAGAGAATAAAGACATTGTTCTACTTCAGTGCTATATTAAGGTCTTAAGCAGTATTTAAATCTTTTGCCTGTTTTCCATGGTCTCTTAGGTCACATTTCTTTTGAGGAGAAAATTTACAGTCTTTCAAATTACTAAGTAAATAAGTAATTTCAATGCATTATAAAATGTCATTTCTCTTTTTTTAATAACTACTATTTAATAACATGAATTACACTTTCATAATACTTCTTTTTATATTAGTCATCCTTGTGGTTTATCTTTTAAGGAAAGGGGATCTAAGTAAGAACAAAACCTCACTGCAAGTCTCTTCTATTAAGCCTTTGCATAGAATTTTATGCGCCAGTTATGGAGCTTTCAGATTAGCAAAGCATGAACTACCAATGCTTTCACAGCAGTCAGTGGGGGAAAAAAAAATTACATAAAATACTTAAATACGTACCAAGAGAAGAGAAGAGAAAAGCTAGTTCTTCTAAGTGCAATATTAATCTTCTTTCAAAACTGACATGAACAAATCTGTCCTTTAAATAATCCTTATTTTAGAAATACCATTTTGGAAAATCTCAAAATTGACACCTGGATAAGTCATTACCTGATGTTAGAGATGTAAAAGACAATTGGTATTCTCAGATTTTTATTTCTATTAAATGAAAGAATTCTCAAAATAATTTGGAAGGAGCAAAATGTGTTCAAACTATTGTAAGGTAAAGAAGCAATATTAATTGACATATATTGCAACACTCAATGGAATATAGTGTGAAGAGTTACACTAAATCTGTGTGAATTCGTTCGTCAGTCCTGTCACTTCAGTTTTAAGATGTGTTATCTGGAATGATTTACAGGTACAAGAGACTAAAAAGGAAGACATCACCATTTCACACCAAGAAATGTTCCAATTATCCTCAGTTACCTGTACTAGCAATTTATAATTTCAGATATCTAAAGTATGGGGCCACATTTCCATGTTGCTAATTGATATGGACATGAATATTGTAACATAATTTGGAATATTTAGAATATTGAATGTGACAAAACATTGATATCTAGCAACTGTATATCTAACTAGCATTTTCAGGTAAGTTGGAAATGCTTCCATTAAGCACACAAAGACTTTTTATTTACACAATGACAGAATGGTTTGGGTTGGACAGGACCTTAAAGATGATCTTGTTCCAAACCCCCTGCCATGTACAGATACTGTTTTCACTAGACCAGGTTGCTCAGAGATCCATCCAATGTGACTGTAAACATGGCCAGGGATGGGTCATCCACAGCTTCTCTGGAAAACCTGTTCCAGGGCCTCACCACCCTCACAGTAAAGAATTTCTTCCTAATACTTAATCTAAACCTACTCTCAGTTTGAAGTCATTCCCCCTTGTCCTGTCACTACATGCTCTTGTAAAAAGCCTCCATCTTTCTTGTAGGCTTCCTTCAGGTACTAGAAAACCTGCAATGAAGTCATTCCAAAGCCTTCTCTTTTCCAGGCTGAACAATCCCAATTCTCTCAGCCTCTCCTCATAGGAGAGGTACTCTATCCCTCTAATTATCTTAGTGGCCCTGCTCTAAGATGGTCTTAGTGGACTCACTCCAACAGGTCAATGTCCTTCCTGTGTTGAGGACCCCAGAGCTGGATACAGAGCTCCAGGTCGGGGTCTCACCAGAGCGAAGTAGGTGGCAGAAAGCCCTCCCTCACCCTGCTGGCCATGTTTCTTTGATGCAGCCCAGGACACAATTGGCTTTCTGGGCTGCAATTGCACATTACCAGCTCATATCTAGCCTCTCATCTATCAGCACCCCCAAGTCCTTCTCAACAGCGCTTCTCCCAATCTGTTCATCCCCCAGCCTGTGCTGTTACCTGGGCTTGCCTCAGCCCAGGTGCAACACCCCACATTTGGCCTCGTTAAAGTTCATGAGATTCCCATAAGCTCACTTCTCGAGCTTGTCCAGGTCCCTCTGGATGGCATCCCATACCTCAGTTGTGTCAACCACTCATCTAGCTGTCATCTGCAAACTTGCTGAGAGTGAACTCAATCCCTTTGTTTATGTCATTAATGAAGATACTAAATAACCATAAATTGCTTTATCTTATTTAGGTTACATTCCTTTTAATTTCATTCATTTCAATCATTTTATTATTTTCCATAATAAAAGTCAGGCCAATACATATTATTTGAAGAAGTTATAAAATTGTTAAACTCACATTCCACAATGTAATTATAGGTCATCATTGAAAAGTTTTATTTTCCAAAGGAAAATAAATAAATTATATTCCAAAGGAAAATAAATAAATTATATACCAAAGGAAGAGGTCCTTAGCATGTTTTCTACATTGAACAATGTAGAAATCTTTCTATAAACCAGATGTTTTGAACCATTGAGGCACAATGCTGAGAACACTGATGCTTTCACCAATTTCTGCTCCTAGGAGTCTTGTATAATCTTATGGGAAGAGTGATACTCAAGCATGAGGTTCCAGCAGAGAAGAGCTAACACTGAACTTACAGGATGTCTTGATTTCATGAATGGCTTATAAGCATAAGCCATTATAAGCTTACAATGTATGCTTATAAGCATACATTCTAAATATAGGAAGCTGCACACTCTTTAAATTACTCCACAAAATGTTTTTTTGAATAATCTGCCATCCCTTTTCTATGGTTATTGTGTTGTTTTTTTGTTTGTTTTTTTTTTATTACAGTAACTCTGTGGATAGAAACAAGATATTACAAGCCCTGTAGACTCCTGTCTCTACCCAGTGTGATGACAAGAAGGAATGATTCCCTCAGCAAATTTCATGCTAGAAAACATCAGGTGTTAAGGAGTCCACAGTTTGAATTCACAGTCCATGTCAGAAGATGAGTTCAAGCATAACACCTAGATCTAAAAAAATGAAGGCCTGATGGCTATACATTAGATTATTCCCGAGGCATCCTATTCAAGGCTGAACTCACCCCTACAAAAGCATTGTACAAGCCTGCAAAAATAATGTGATTTCATGGAAAAAATACTGATAATTTAGTTGACACTTAGACTGATACCATTGCCCACTTTTATTCTTTATCTAACGATAAGTTAAAGCAGACATTATCATGTTCCAGTGCAAGCAAACTTGAATCCTTCGGTAGGTAAACTGCGAAGATCTGTTTGAAGGGCTGATATGTAACTCATTCTGCTCATCTTAACTGGAGGAAAGTATAAAGCATAAGGAAAGTATTTTCCATTTATGAATAAAGGAAGGAAAAGTCTACTTGAAAGCTATGAAATGGCAGACGTTTTTTGAGTTTTGTAAGTCTGTGCTGTAGTAACTTTTACTGAAACAAAAAAATGTCAAATCAGTTAGGAAGGGGCTAATGGAAGGAACTTACTTTACAGCCTTTAAATATCTCCTCCTTTATCTAAGGAGCCAAATGAAGTAAAATTTAGCAAGAAAAAATTTGTTCTTTTTTTATGTTATTTGTAAGGCAAAATTGCTCTTCTGTCACCAAAGAACTACTGCTCTTTCACTGTGTAAGAACCAAAATTTTAGGCTCTTCTTAACATATTGACATCATAAGAATTCTAGTTCCTGAACACTGCTGAACTGTCTTACGCAGAGCATTAATTTCATCACCCTCTGTGTGGACTCCTAGCATGTTTCCTTCCTGTTGCCTATGAATCTATGAGGTTTCTCATGTGTTCCTTAATACGTTGTTTGAGGTACATACTGTAATATGAAAGTCTAATAATGTACTTTTCAGCCAGCATATAATGCATAACAGTATTTTACTTATTTTTATCTGCTCATTCGGTCACCATACTCAGTATTACCTTCCTAACCCTTTTGCACTGGGAAACTGCTCATAAAATACGTACTGACTTCATCCTGCAAACAGAAGAGACATTGCTATGATGACACAGAACTACTCTGTGAAGCACTTTCTAAATGAACAGCCATTTATTAATGTGCAAATAAAGTGCTCAGAGGAAGATGTAAAGGGATTAGCCGTTGAACTCAGAACTGTACTGTCAGAAATATTAGGCAGTTGCAACATGACAACTTTCAAATATTTTTATTCATGCTGCCTTCCTTTAGCATCATAAAGCTGGGGGAAAGCTATTTTCAAATAAACAGTAGAAATGACAGATGACTTAATGAATCTGGAAGCTATAACGTATTCAAAGTTTCTTTCCTTATCCCAAGTAAAACTCATATGAACATCTATGTATTGTTCTTAAAAGTTTTCTGTCTTAGATTCAAAACAGTCCTGATGTGAGTAGGTTTTACTTAAAGCACTGTTCAATTGAATTAATTCATCCCACTTAATTACTAAATTAACACTAATTCAGTTTAATACTTGAATGTGACTTCATTAAGAAAAATGTTGAATATACAGTGAAAAATTTATAGACATTCTATACAGCAGAAATCAACACTTTGAAGCAACTGTCCAAAGTTATGTTTTTTGTGTCCCAGAACACAGCATATTGTCAGGTTTGTGGCTGAGAATATTAGAGAATATATGAGATTGTTTCAGAGCATTTATTTCATTGATGATTGCTTACACGAGGACCACAGACTGTGAATGACCACCCTACAGAGTTTTATTTATATAAACGTAATTTCTCTTTGATGTAGATTGACCATCTACATTCTTAAAATTAAAGGGAACCTGCACCCATGTTTTGGCTCTGTGGGCTTGTGTGAATATGTGTGCAAAAGAGTAGCCTATGATGCTCTTCATGGTGTCAGTTGAAGCAATGGCCTGAATAATGGAACAGCAAAGTATCACATATCTCTGGGAAGAAAAAAAAGGAGAGTGTTAAGACCAGGGGGAACAAATCTACAAAAGCAAAACCACCAGAAAATGGCTAGAAGAAATACACAGACAAACGGAATAAAGCAGCCTAAGTAGAAAGCCATAAAGGAAACCAACACAGATCCAGCAGGCCTAGGTGGCACCTTTACAGCTGATTGGTGCTGCTCCTCAGGTGTCTGTGGACAGAATAAGCAAGGTAATAAGCTTAAAGGAATGTGTGATTTTATATTGGATGCCTAAATTCTGGTTCAGCCTGAAGGGAATTGTTTATTTGGGCAAAAGTCCTAAGAAGACAATGTTCTGCTTTACAGTCTGGTCAGATGAATGAAAAGCCTTAACCTCCCTTGAAGCCCAGCCCTGCAAATTGCCAAAGTCCACTTCAAATGACCTATGGTGTATGAGGCGTGTTGCAACTCCTTCCTGTTGTGCTGTTTCCCAGTTAGTTTTAGAAGTCAGCCTATATGGTGTGCTATCTGAAATGCTATAGTCATTATGTGTTATTTACAGTAACCAGAATTGGCACACTCATGTCTGAAAGCGCTGGCTAATAACCAGGTTCCTTCAGTGTGAAATGTAGGTTGCTTCTAAACACTCAGGAAAGTATAGACGGAAAATGTCACTAAGGAAATGAGAGTATTTTGTGTCATTGTAGATGTTACTTTCTGTAGACACATCTAGATATTATCCACAGAAAAATGTGAAAGTGTTCAAGGTCACCTGGCATACTTTTAGAATCCTATAAGCTAGAGAGGACATGAAATTTCCACGCACATGTTGCCTGAAAAAGCAGAGGCTGGGTGTGACCACTGAGAGGGTTGGCTGATAAGCACCAATAGAGAGAGAACAAAGACTCAAACATGGTCTTTGTTTAAGAACTGATCATGAAAGAATTTGTGATAATGAGAGAAACTATAAAGAGTTGTTGGTGAAGTCATAGGTCCAGGTATGACTAATTAATCTGAATCTTTGTTCAGTCAAAGGAATTTTATATAACTATAAGTAATAGTGAAAAAGAAGTTTGAGAGACACCAGTGGAAGCAGCAGCTGCCCAATAGCACTCAGGCTGATGTACCAGTGAAAAACTGTTTTTATAGGAGGCATGTACAGCATAGCTACAAACTACGCAAAACACTGAGCAGTGGTAACAGCAGTTGTTGCCTGAAATCAGTTCCATGCCAAATATTATTCCTTCCCATTGTTTTCTTCTTTTTCTTTGTGAGATCTAAGTCACAAACTCTCCTGTAGCCAACGCACCTGACACAAATATCATATCTAATAATAAATGAAGACAGTTGTTATTGTGTTTAGGTAGAATATCAGGTTATATCTTTCTTTGACAAAGAAAGCCTTTTTTTTTTTCTGATGCAATCTATGTTCTGGAACATATGTGTTGCTCTTGCAAGCATGACACCATGTTGGTTGTACTTCAGAGGTGTTCACTTTGCCAGCTCTAATACAGCTTTTAACAGCTTGTCTTTTTGTGACATATTGCAATTATGCCAAACTATGTAATCACTTATTTCACATCGAAGTTTCAAGCTTTTGTATGATATACTGCCTAGAAACTTAAAATTCCACTAGTCAGTAAAGCAATTAACTCCCTTCTGGGGGTAAATTTCACCAAAAAAAACTCCACTATGATTATTCTTTTAAAAAATAATTTAATGAACACTGCTCCAGAGATGTTATCTCCATCTCCCTGAAGTAGGTGGGTGTTTTGCTACTGACTTCAACTGAGTCAGGCTTTTGCCTCAGGACAAGATGCTTCTCTGATGAATAATAATGAATTACTAAGAAAAACCAAGCTATAGACTGTCTTGCTAAAAAAGTCCACTTAAAAATTATTACATACATTTCCTTTGCAGGCTCTCAAGCTTGCATATGCTTAAATTGTTCACATGTTTTTGAATGTGGCACCATGGACTGCTAAACAGTAAGAATACATCCTTTTGGTTGGTGAAAGTAATGTGTGGGATTCATAGATATGATTTTTGTTTAGCCAGAAAAGCAAAAATTTTACAAAATTAAAATTTAAAAAAGTAAATTACTGTTTCAAACTCCTACTCAGAAATATCCAATTATGAAGCAGTTTTGCTGCATTTTCTCTGCACTGAAATCAAATCCCTTGAGAATTTTTTATAAATCAAAAATATCTATGAAACTTCTAATATTAACTGAATAAAAATGTTTTCTCCTTAGATGTGGAGCACACAGGTAGAATTTGTTAATTACCCATCATGTCTTATAATTTTATTTCTTATTTTATTTTTGAAGGATATGAAAGAGCTTTTGAAGTAGTACTAAATTGTGAACCATTTTTACACAGGAGTGTAAAAATGTAAACAGATTAAGGCATTTGCATTTTATCAAAAGGAGTTTCTAATGATCAGGTCTAGATGGGGATCTAGTTGCCTGATTCCATAATTTGCTTTTATTTTTATGTATTCAGAATTCTCAGAGGCAAATTTTACTGGCTTGAAAGTTGGAAAGGCATAACTTCTCAGTTTTCCATGTGCGTCTTGAAGTATTATCTTGGCATCTTTTCATTGTTTTAAAAGTGGTCATTCTGCCTAAAGTCTGCCTTTAATCCCAGCACAGAATTCAGGCATAGCCTGCTATATCCTGTTTCAAAGAGTCATTAGGATAATTAAATTAAAACTGAAGAAAGTAATTATTTCTAACATGACACAAACTGAGGAATTCAAATGATAAAAATACTGTTTGAGACAGATAAGGTCTAAATTTTGTAAAAAAGTATGCATACTGCAGCATTCCATTTATACATGCCTAATCTCTAAATTATCTTTTTACTACAAAATAGATCATTCAGAAGAGTGAGCCCAAAATCTACACACTTTAAAGAGAATCCTAAAAGGCTGCAAATATGAAACTTTCAACATAAGGTTGTCTTGAACTTCTGCCTCTCTCCAAGGCTTAGTTACCTAATTCAGTATATGAGAAGGATGCTTTTCACTCATATATGTATCATCTTGACCCACTGATAGAACTGAGGTATGTGCGTTGCAACTCTTTGCCATTTGAAATAGGCCAGATAAAATGATGATCCCAACCTGTGTTTATATGAATGCCAAATGACTAGACCAGTACCCATGGAAAAATAGACTTTGCTCAATTACCTTTCTTTTCCTGGTACATGTCAAACTCTTAGTACCAAATGTCCACCTGTAGAAAAAGGAATGAGGGCATAGTGTGCATAATTTTATAACTCAGTAATTATTTTCCTGGAAAGGGAAATCTTGAAGCCTGATAACCATTACCTAACATCTGCATTTTCATTATACCATTCATGAAGAGATAAGCCTGGTTTCAGGAATCAAAACACAATATGCCCCTTCAGGACCACGCAACCACACATTTTTTCCTCCTTGATTGCTTTTTATAGCATCATGAATTTTTCATTTCCTTAGAGTGGCACAGTTTGTCTCACTCCAGTGGCCTAGGTTCATCAAGAAAGATGTAAGGGAGTCATTTCTCTAGCACCACTTTATATATGGCTGGGGGTGGAACAAGTTACTTCTATCAGATTGTTTCTGAGTGAGAGCTTTAACCATGAAACTATTGCAAAAACCCCTTAGCACTGCCAGTCATTGTGTGTTGTGAAAGCCACAGCGGCATTTTACTAGATGCCTAAACCATTCTTTTAAGATGAGGTGAGTTCAGAGCCTACCTACTACATCTGACAGTTGTGCTCTAGTGTGTATTGTACCTACCACAAGAGGCTCATGCATCTCACTCTGCTAAGAAAAGCTAAGGCAAATAAAGGTGTTTCTTCTGGAAACAGAGAAGCCCTACAGCTACATTGGATATATGCAGCAAAGAAGAGCTTGAGGAATGATGGTAACTGAAAGTAGCAAATGATTTCTAATCTGCTACACGGTTAAACGATCTCTGGTCAGAAGCTTCCTACAGTCGGTGTGCCATGAGAATGGATTATGTCCCTGACAAACAGGTGTCACCTACCTAATAAGGAAGCTGGTAATGACTGGACTATTATATCCAATAATCTTTTTATACGCAACATACAGTATGCTGGATCCATAACTGGAGTTCAGGAAAAAGAAAACCAGATTTTTCTAGTTCAGGAAAAAGAAAACTAGATCCTTTTAGGCACAGGATGGTTATGTCCTAAAAACTAATTTCAGGGTTACCACAAGTCATACGAATGTTGAAGTACACTATCTTGTTTTTTAAATAGTTGCACAGTTCTCCCATGGACAGAAAGCAACAGGGTAACAAGTACTTTCAATTAAAGAAAAGAAAATTCAGATTCATGAATTCCAAAGCCCTTCCTAAATATTTTTTTCTGAATCACTGCTGAAGTCCAGCCTTAGATTTCATGCAGCTCAGTGTCCCAGCTGGACACAGGGGCTGTAGACCTCCAGTCTCATCAAAAACGCTGATTCTGAAGGTTAGTCATAAGAAGTTACGGGCACATGCCTCAGGCTTGTATCATTTTATTTTTATGAAATGTTGACTTTACCTGAGTGAAAATTATATCATTAATGACGGTTAAACATAAATCACAATAAAACTGTTCCGATATACTGTCCCTGTGCTAACCCCCAAGCTGCTCCCTCTCCTCTCATCACTGCCAATGCAGTTAAGAACCAGATAAAATAGTCTTTGTCTCTGATGTTTTTTATGTCAGCATGCTGTAATTCAGCAAAGCATTTGCTTTCTGATAATCCCTATTACTCTCTCAGAATCCTAAACTTAAATTCTGTATTTATTTTCCCTTTCAGGGACACCAGGAACCTGTATTTGGAACATAAACATTAGTTTTGCTTACTTGATTACTTTTTTCAGAGTCACTAGTAACAATCTAGTCTATATTACTGTACTTGCAGTGATTGTTAAGACATCTCTGTTGGCTTATTCTTAGGGATGTCTTTTTCTTGTCAGTGTGAGACCTTTATGCTCTTGCTCAGCTGACTTCATTATCAGGTTCATTGCAGTTGAAAATACAATAACCCACAATGTAGAACCTGTTGTAAAGCTCCCTTCTATCCTTTGCTCATTTTTTTTTTAGTTTAGAGGTCTATAATAAATATCACGAAAATTGCTTTATAATAGTCTTTCACCTGCTGCTGCACTATGTCTGGTACTTTATTCTTTCTTTGCTTTCTTATACCAACTTAGGTGGCCTAGTCTGGCCTGCATTTTGACAGCAGAATGCTATCTCTATTAGAGGTAATGTTGAGAACTTAGTTCTTTTTACAAGGTTGACTTCTTAACTGCTCTAAAATACACATGCTATACTGGATTACCTTACAGGTTGGTATCCTCATGTGGTTTCCTATTCAAAATTTGAGAACACATTTATAAACAGTCTCCTCCCAGCTTGCTCTCCCTCATCACAACTTCTCATAAAATCAACGGATTATATTGATATTTTTCTGCACAAAATAGAGATCCAGCTATGACACTGATCACACCCAAATCCTTTCAGCCAGGCAATTGTCATTACACTGAGTGGATCTTGCTCATTCTACCTTTGTGGATACAAAACTGAAAATGATAATTAAAAAAAAAAAAACCATTTCTCAAGACAAACACAAACTTAACACACAACAAAAAGCAACTGTGCCCCACAGGCTAAGTAGCTGAAAGGCTGTCTAATTCACAAATATTGTCCAAACTGTGCAGGTCTGAAGGACAAGCTGTTGTCCTTGATTATGAACAGGCCAGTATAAGATTAGCTTAGCTTCTCTATGTACCTGGGAAACCTAAGCTTGATTCTGAAAGAACTACAAAGGATTTAAATTTCTCAGCATTTTAAGTGAGTGTAAAAACATGAACGTATATGTGTATATATGTATGTATGTATGTGTATATGTTATGTATAATAAATCTATACTTTATACAAGTATTATACCATATATTATCTAATATATAAATATATAATTTACATGTAGAGGGAGGTGAAGTTCTTCCCCCATCACTGTATGTTTCTAAGCACCACTTTCTGTTTCTTATAGGAGCTGCTGTCCAGAAGTTTCTGTCATTCTAGGGATTCAGAGTTCATATTCTTTCTGTCCCTGAAAAGCTGGATATGTTTCTGATGCAGAAACCTTAACAAAAATTATCAGGTGCAATTCTGTAGACTCTATCAGAGGAATTGAATAGAAGTAGTGTGTGGGAGGGAGATACATGGGTGGTGGGGGAACAATTTGTTCCAGTAGCATAATCAGGAAAGCATTTGGTAAATATTAACTATTTAGCTCAAGCTAAAATTAATAGAGTCTGCGACCATGAAACTCTCAATTAAGATGGTGAATGATATGTATGAAAAGTTGAAACTTTTAATCTTTTGATGGCTTTTGCAATGGTAATGGCTTAACGAAATGGATAGGAGGATGCTTTAGTTACTGCCATCACCATTTAGTAAAACAGAAATCTTTGGTCCTATACATATCAGCTCTTTCACATCTATAGGTGGCTGTAATTCTGCTGAGAAGAGGATGAGAATTTCACAGTCACACAGAATATTCTGAGTTAGAGTGGATCCAAAGGATCATTGGGTCTAACTCTTAAGTGAATGGCCTGTACAGGGGGTTGCACCCATAACCTTGGCATTATTAGCACAAGTCTTAACTGAGCTAATTTCACAGGTGCCTTCATGTTGCCTACAGCAGCAGCATTCCAAGTACAAGCCTGGTTATGATTATACATAAGTAAAATATTGTTGAGTCTCGAGGGGGGAGGAGGGCAAGGGGGGGAAACATTAAAAAAAAATAAATCTGAAGTAATCCAGCTGTCAGATAAACAAAAAAAAATATACCTAGTGAATTTTTTGGCATTTTCATTATGTCAGGTTCAGCAACTCAGAGCTCTAATTAGCAGGAAATTAAAGAAAGGCATTTGATAATTATCTTTAAAAAAAAAGCCATGTAGAAAAATATACTATGCAAATACTTATATTACCCTTAATCTCATTGTAAATATAGATTATTTTACCATTTTATCTTTTATCTTAGCCAAAAAATGTTCCTATCTCCTCCCTGTTTCAATAATTTGTTAAATTATGCTGCCTCTAAGTTGCAGGCCTGAAAATAAGCTACAAAAACTTATATATAAACCATCTATAAGATGAACATATTTGAAAGTAGCAAGGGAAAAACAGACATTAGGTACATTAGAGGAAGGGAGGGAGGGAGGGATGAAAATTTTTGTATCTAAAGTACCAAATTTTATCAGCAAGTTCAGAAGACCTTTGAAATCAATTATTTGTTCTACTTTGTCTTTATACCTAATAAACTTAATAGTCACCCGAAAAGTCATCACAGGTTACCTAGTGCCTCTGACTACGGCAATGAGGGTGCACAGGTGGCACATACTTGTAAATTAGAGGAATCTCTAAGCAATCTCTCAGAAATTTTTTTGTCTTGCTGCAAAAGGTAAGTGATTCTTATTGCCTCAAACATCTAGACTATACCACCATAGACTATATCAAAAATATATCACCATTATCTTATTTCATCCTGAATAAGATCTCAACCTTAATTTATGACAATGCATATATAAATTATTAGAAGCTAAAGGGGTTCAGCATTTTACAGATGGTGCATAGATAATCAATGCTGAACCTCTGTCTGCTTTTCTGTCTTATAAGCTGATGACATTAGGCATTGACCTATTTGGAGAATATTCAGACTTGATTCCTTAATACATGCAAAATTATTTAAAAAAAAAGTTGATAAAAAGTATGACAGATGTGAAAAATTCTATAAAACACAATTTGAAGAGGTAGGCGAACCTGCCAGAATCTCACACATTTTGTAATTTAAAAATGTGAAAGTACCTACCAATGATTCACTGGAAGTAAAGCTTTTTGTTGCCAGGACCATTACATTTTGAAAGTAAAACATTTTGGGTGTAATGATTTATTTACAACTATCTTACTGATTCATCTAACTGTCATAATATTAGCTACTGAGTCACAGCCCCAAAGTAGCAAATGGGAAATGATGGACTTATGAGTGTGGCAAGCAAGCGTTTTGTACCTCTCACCAAGTTTCTTCTGACTTCGGCCCTTGTTATGATTAAAGGTTACTGTGTCTGATAGCTAGAGTACATAAAACCTATTCAAATAACTATGGCATATATTCTTCTGTATAACCTGCTCAGAATACTTGACACCTAATTAGGTGCAAAAATAAGAGTCAGGTGGAATTGCAGAAATTGTATAGAGGAAAATTATCCCATCTGCTTCACAATAGACCAAACTGAAGAATTCAAAGTGGTTCCTAAATCATGGCCAAATGTTCACTAAGCATTTTCATCATAAACAGTTCTTTTCCCAAGGAGTATCAAGGCTCAGTTATTTATACTATTTCTATTGAGCAACACTTTTTTTTTCCTTTTGAAAGATACAAAAGGAGTGTTAATGTAAATATCATGGCTGCTCCAAAAAACCCAAAACTTAGGAGTCTGAAGATTTTTGCAATAAACAGATTTTTCAAGCTGCTTATGAGATTAAGCAAAAAAATTTCCAGTGGTTTTGAGTGGAAAGCTGAGACAACAGAATTGCTTCTGTTTCCAGTGTAATGTGTCGTTTCTGCCTCTAATTAGCACTACTTAGTGAAGCAGTAGTTTCATCATATTAAACCCAAAGATGTACTTTTTCTCCACTGTACTGCATATGGTAACTAAACATTGTCAATATGCACACTCTGGGAAAGCAGAGTACTCAAAATATTTGTTCATATTACTTATTTCTTCAAATAAAACATGATCTTATTTCATGTTATTCTCAAATGCTTTAGCATAATTTTTCAAGAACATGAAGAACAGTTGGTGCCTAAAGAACCTTTTCATGTTTATTGCTTAGCAATGGAACTGACACAAGGTTGTGTGTAGTGCATACACACACACACACACACACACACACACAAACTGCCGTTTCTAGAAAAATGACAAAGGGGGGAAATCAGACTTTAACTTCTTTCCTAGTTTAGGGAGGTTTTTTGTGTTCATGTGTTTTCTTACAAAGAATGAGGTAAACATGCAGGGAAAATATGTGACACCAATTAGGGAAAGCATAAGGAAGATATAATGGAAATTAAAATTTTAATGAACACATTATTCTCATTTTCTTCACAATTAATTATATTTTGACTTAAAGGAAAGAAAACTGAAAATTGCACCTTCTAAAAGTAATATTTTGAATTGCTTTGCTTTTCACTTTTCTCACATATTTTTCCCCAAGAACATAGCATTTTGACTTTTTTCAAAAACAGTCAAATTATGCATTTTTTGTAAAGCAAAATCATAGATCAATTTTATTTGAATATTACTTTCAAGAATGTTGCTCAAGCTGTAACACAGTGGGAATGTAAGACTTCATTTTATCTTTTTATTGAATTAGTTGAATTTTCAGCTCATCTCTGATGGTGTTTCAAAAGTTGCATAAATTATAGATTAAAAGATGTTTTGGATTCCAAGGTGCAGTTTCAACCTATGGTCTCCAGTCACACCAGCTATCAAAATCACAGAAGGTTTTGATGTATTGTAGCCATGATCCCTGGTGACAAACATACTCTGCATGCTGAATTTGCTCCTTTGGGCAGACACAATACAGATAAACACCTAACCTACTCTCATGAAATGATTTTTGTGATTCTTTATGTCAGCTTGTTTCTAAAAACACAAGCATCTAAAAATAGTTGCAATTTGTCCAAGTAGCTCCTAGAAGTGGGAGTCATCAGATCCTTCCAATCTGGCAGTTTTATGGAGAAGTATTGTTTACCACCAAATTCTTGCCACTCTGTTGACTGTTTGCCAGTTTCTGATTAAATGTTTTTCTCACAATCCCTTCTACAAACTGATCCTTTAAAATAAATAGATATTATGAGATAAACTTTTAAAGAATTGTAATCAGGATTTGTCATTAAAAACAAAATACTCTTATTAATACACATTTTAATATTCCATTTTAATACACATAGGGGTAACCATGTCTTCTGAAGGACAGTTATCATGACTGAATTTTTTATTTTGATTGTGGGTTTGTTTTTCTAATCAGTCACATGTAGCTGTATTGTAATATTGCCACAATTTTGCAGTCAAAAAATCTGACAAATAATTCGAAAAAACATAAAGAAACAATATTCAAGATTTTTTAAAAGTGCTTATTCCTTGCAAGAAATAATTTTCAAGATTTTGTTTCATGCATTTCACCGACATCAAGTTCAGAAACAGAGTGAAAGCCATATAATGAATAACAAACTTTGTTGTTCAAATTTTTAATTTTAAATATAAAGTAATGGGACAAACAATGAATGAAATGTGTTTATATTGTAAAAAAGTATATACACTTCATAAAATAGTATCATCTGTTCACAAGCAATGATCAAGAACATTAAGACACAGACTGTCAGATAAGCTGTTCTTTTGAGATATTCACCCTACTCTCTTTCTTACATTATCACAAAATGAGCAGCTTTTCTTAGGATGAAATCAGCATGAAATCTGCCACATAATCCAGTAGAAGTATTGTTTCAATTCTTCTTAATATAAATTCAGGAAGTATGTAAATATATTTTAAAGTTTAATTCTTCAACAATGTGCATTCATTATCAGAATTTAGCTCAAATCTTTTTTTTTTTTTTACTGAATTTAAAGATATGACAAAACCTCCTGGGTGTCTTTCTCACTCCATTTCTGAGCATAGCTTCCATTAAGATTAATGGCTGATTTGTATCTAATGGGAATATATATCCTAAGAAAGAAGCTGAGGTAGAAGCAAAAATTTCAGTGGAAATGATGAACAATAGAGGTCATGATTACAATAATTGTTGAATGGGAAATTTAACAAAATTCTGTGAAGGAAATGTTCTTCTTTTTAACAAAAAGGCCACATATTGACACTAATTATATTGAGGAGACCTACTGAAGTTGATATTCCAAAGATTTCATTGGGGACCATTTTTCAGACTAAGACTGAGATTCCTGCACTTGCTCAATATAGGCTTAGCTGTATTATTCTCAGTTGCTCAGTGAGGCTGGAACTGATCAGTGTTGGATAACTGAGGAGGCATGGGATTTTCCAAGGGCAAAGACCTAAAACATCAGCTTAACTTGAAAGATCATTGCAGAAGTTTCACTACTAGTATGGCTTTTACAGGGTAGTAATGCAATGATATAAACCACAAATATGATGCAATTATATAAATCAGAAATCAGTTTTATCATTTAAAGCTTCTTAAATTATAGGAAAACTACTACTACACTATCTGTGCCTATATATTCTTGAGCAGTATTCTCCTGGGTTTTGCCATTGACATACAAACACTTTAAGGATCTATTTAACTGAATTGTCTTCAGAGTGAAAGCCTCATATGGGGGCATTGGAGTCAGACGCAGTACTGAGCATATAGTCTGATTCAGACTCTATGCAGCTGAACTTTTTTTAAAAGGTACAATGCCTAGAAATAAAAAGTATGTTCTAAATATTTTCCCTTCATGAAGTTAGAAGAACTTTTCCTGTTTTCAGCCTTACTTTTTAATCCTGAAGGCATTTCTTCAGTGTGTATACATTTATGCTAATCATATACTACAGCCATGGGTTCCTCTATCAATATGAAATGTTTTGTACTTGCTGTTTTTGTGCATCTTGTATTGTTATGTGCAATATACAAAATAATGTGTCTAACTATGCCATTTATGCTTTTGAAAGAAAAAGCAAATTACTTACTGAAGAGAATGGCATTTGCATGCATGTGTGTCAGCTTTCAAGCCATTTCCCTTTACAAAATATTGCTTTCTACACTTAGAAAATGCATCCATCCATCAGTTACAAACCATTTCAAAGCACTTTATGAATCTACAGAGCAAAATGTACTTATCTTACATTGGCAGTGTCCCAGCTGTTACAAAATTGCTATTGTCCTAATACTTACAAGGCAATTTTAGCATCAGTTAATAATTTTACAGGATAGATAACTTCTAAAGCATTATAAAATGACAGACATTAAACAATAGCAACTTAGCATTTTTTGAAACAGTTCATGACAGCTTAAAAACTAAAGTGATTTTAATGTATAGTCTATGCAGTTTTAGTTTCTCATTGACAATTCCTTTAGAAGATAAAAATGTGAAAAATCCTTTTAAATAGTGGGTGAAAGAATAAAACAAATTTATCTTTAAAAGATATTCAGTAAAAATCTCAATTAGGAATAATGTCTCAAATCTTCCTGTACAGATAGTAGGTGACAAGAATTAGAATTTATTTAGGCAGAAAAAAAAATTGATGGTATCATTTAATGGTAGGGTACCACAAAATAAAAAAGGCATATCTATTCATTAAGCCTAATACAAAAAGGAAAATACAGTGAAGAGCATTTCATATAAATCAGTATGCATTATTTCTTCTCAAAAACTGTTTTCTGTCAATCTTAGTCTAAGAGCTTTGGTTAAAGGCAAGTTCTAGTTAAGTTGTTACCTTTTATCTTTTCTAAGTAGCCATTGCAGCCAAATGTTCACTTTTTGGTTAGACATACAATCTGTGGTAGCAAAAGATTAGATGTGTAAAGTGTAAACTAAACAAATTAAATTAATTTATATTTGAGGTATTATTTTGGTAATAACTCAAAAGAACCTTTTCAGTGCAACTAATGTGCACCACAGTAGCTTTTTTCATCAATGTACTTATTAAGTTAAACCAGTTTTACCAATCGCAGTTGTATAGCACAGGGAATTGACCACATCATCAAACCTCATAGCAAAAAGAATCCCTTAGTGCCTAATTGCTACATTCTTCTGTACTACTGAACACATTAAAGCACCATTAATGTATTGTGCTATATACATCATTACCTAATAGTATTAGAAGGTCCTTGTACTGGAGAAAGGAGTTCTGATTGCAGTACAACTATTTTCAAAATTCTGTCAGCTTAACTTTCAAAACACATAGTACCTTGAAGACTAGTTCACACAGTTATCCAAACTGAATATTTCAGCTAATATTGCAGCTTCTCTTTATCCAAATACATGACTGGTAGAAATATGAGAAGTCTGTAAAGTGAAGTATAGAAGAGAACTTAGGGCTCACTGGAGAAAATGGCTGAAGTAGTCCCCCCAACCAAAAGACCAACAGGCGATTCCTGACATGTTGTTACTTATTTAGCCTCAGATATTTTACCTAAGGGAACATTTAACATTTCTTGCATAGGGGTAAAGCCTATAGAAGGGTGTATAAATGTGATGGGAGAAAGTGGAGTTCCCTCTCAGAGTATTCAAGTATGTGCAGCTGCTTTACTCACATGAGACAAGGTTTCTTCTTCTTTCAGAGTCACGCTTAGCTATGTGAGCAAGCACACCCTTGCTGGTTTAGTCTCACAGATAGGCCTGCAGGGCCAAATACACAACTGAACATGGACAGAAGTACTGAATTTTATTGAAGTGGACTGAAGACAAGGATCTCCGAAAGAGCTTGTGCCTGTATGAGGGACAGTTTTCCAATAAGCATCTTTGTGCAAGATTACATGTCATCACCCAAATACCTTAATAGTCATTCACTTTAAAAGAATCTCTTCCTTTCAAGCAGCCAGCTCATGTCATGAATTATGGCGACACAAGATTGCACTTATGGTTACATCTCATCTTTGTGATTGTCAGGAGACTAAGACCTCAGAAACTTCAGCTCTGGGAAAAAAAAAAAAAGTAAGTAACTGCACTCTAACACCTTCCTTTTTCTGTTTCATGCAGAGGTTGTTAGAGACCCAGCTGCAACCTTAATGTTATATAAAACTTCTAAACCCAAATTTTTTAAATGGGTGTGTATTTACAGAGAGATATCACCTCATTATGAAAGAAAATAATGTGCAGAGACAGCTGCAGTAACAATTTACCCTTTTCCAAATTACTATAGACAGACTCACCTAGTGATATCAAATAGTGGTAAATGAAAATGGTGACAATAACCAAAATTTAACTGATGGAATTTTTTACAAACAGTCACTTTTTGCCCAGCCATTCTCTACCCATGTGTAGCTATTAGTATTGTGAATTACTGCCAAAGCCTGTATTTTCTAGACTGGTAAACAGTTACCTAAGGAATAGGGGGTATAGGACCCACCAGTAAGTACCAGTGAACAACCTTAAGCTGCAGCCATTTTGACATTCCTCTGTCCCTACTTTAGAGTCACCAGGAAAAAACCTGAAAGACTCCACAAGGCTTCAAATTGTTTATTCTCTCTCAATGATTTTAAAAGAACAAGAAATCCTTTGAGGATAAGGTACTATCTAGAAACCCCCTTCTATTCTTTATCACTTCTTCACCTGGATGGAGCAGCCTCAGTGTTGCTTCAGAGAAGATCTAGTTTCCTCAAACACCTATTTCATTCTGTGCAGTAAATTTCTGAGAGGTTTTTAGTCTGATTGTGCTGAAACCATTCTGCCTGTATAATTATATTTTAAAATTTTCCTAACTGAATACATTTTCAAAACAGGTTAGGTAAGCAGTTTTTTTTCCCTAGAAAAGATAACAACTAAAAAGTTAGACAATTTTTGTTGCTCTTTTTTTTTTCTCCTCAGTTTCAACTATTTCTATAACAGATTCTACATTAATAATTAGCATCTGACTCATGTCTTCAGGTAAGACTCAAGATGTATTACTCACCAGTAGCCTTGCAATTTCTGCATTTCCATCATAGAATATTTATTCTGTCCTGTATATATGCTATGTTACAAGATTTCTTCTTGGCAGAAAGCATCAATAGTTAATTGGTCCATACTTAGTATCTCACACAGAAACAGTGACATTTTGAAAAACATAAATTGTAGAGAAAAGGTGTTGATAAAATATATTCTAGAAATAGCAAACAAATTGATGTGTGCTCCAGCCAACCATTTCAAGCTTCTGAAAATGACTGTTTCGTAGAGGCTGAATCTTTGTAGGAATGTCTTTTAATATTCTCTCATAATAAGAAAGAATGATTCTCTCATACAATGCACAGAATGTATTCTATTGCTAGTGGTTTATTGTATCGTCAGCATTTCAAGTAAAATAGGTATTTACACTATTCCTTCTCTGCAAAAATTAACAACTGTTTTAATCTTAGCATGAGAAACAGACATTCATGAAGTTACAATGCAGGCAGGTAAAGGAAAACACGGAAATCAGAAGTATGAGGCCATCAGAGGGGAAATAGAGTAACTTGGATGAAAGAGTTTTCCGTTCAAAATCCTAAATTGGCAGTCAAAATGCATTTGTTGTGCCATTTTTCCCTATTGCAACTTAGATTTCATAGTTAAATGGTTGCAAAGATCAGAAATCTGATCTTCTAGTAAAAATCTATTTATAAACTATAAAAAAATAGAAGAATTAATATGCATTCATATATCAATGCATACATGCATACAATTAAAATGACAAAATATTTTAATATTTAATTAGAATCCTTTAAATGTTCACATTGTCTTTAGTGGATTTTATACATTTGTGTATAAATTAACATTTTTGATTATGAACTGTTTTATAGGCAGTTATTCTAATAGTTGCTTCAAATAAGGCACATTACTTGAGATTCACATTATTTGAGGTTGAGTAGAAGGAACATATTTTTTTAAGTTTAATTGATAATCTGAAAATTTTAGCTGCTTTAAAATGCTTTTATTTAGTGTTAACAATTCAGGGTATTATAAGGATGAGTTATATATCAAAAACTCAGTTTTCTTCCTGACTGAAATTTTCTTTTAAAAGATGCTACTTTTTTTTTTCTACAAATAATAATATGCCTGTTGCATTTTACTGGAAATTCTTGTCACTGATGTACTAGTCATACACAATAGAAATTGAATAACTCCTGAAACAGAGTTGGATGAGCTAGTCCCACTATATTAATGACAGAAGTGAAGGCAATTTACATATTCAACACCTTTACTCTGATCATTGGCAATTATGTTGTGATGTTACGCTTTTTTGTTGAGGTTTTATTTGGGTTTTTTCTGTGACTATGATAAAGAAAACTTGTGGAAGACAGAATATTCTCTTATTCTAACTAAATATGTTTTACTGGCCTTTATCTTACTTTACTCTTACCCTACTCATTTATGTTTCCAGAAAAATTTTGAAGTGATCTCAGTTTAACAACAGGAAAAAACATAGTGTTCAACATTTAAAGAAATGAACAAATAAACAAACACAAAAAAAAAAAAAACAAAAACCCCAAACCAAACCAAATGACAAAAACACAAAATAAAACAATCAAACAAACAAAAACATGTTTCATTGCAAAATTTTGGAGAAGTTCCTTTGTATGTTTTTCATGACTTGCTGAGGTATTTCTCATTTTTCCAGTGGCATAAATGCCCTTTGATAGTGTTTTCAAAAGTACACTACAAGACTTTCTGTTTCTTTTAAGTCCTTTCAACTTTTCTTTCAAGTTCACTGTTATTGTGTGCTTTCAGTGGGTAAATTCTATAGGTAAAAATACTTAGAAATTTCCATATCACCTTCTCCTAAGACTAAATAGATAAAAAATCACAAAAAGGTAAAGTCTCACTTATTATGGTTCAAGACCTCTTCTTAGTCTGACAGGACCAAACCCAATGCCTTTCTGTTAAATTTTGTTTTAAACTGAGATGTTTAGAAAAAAAAATAAAAGAGAGAAAAAACAAGTTATTTGGCTTTTATTGTCTCCTGATAATGTGGTTGCCAAAGACAAGGGACAACTATATGCTATCTGAAAGCATACATTAATAAAAGAAAGAAAAAATAATCACAGAATCATTGAATGGTTTTTGTTTGAAGGGATGTCAAATATCATCTTGTTCCAACCCACTGACATGAGCAGGGACACTTTCCACTAAACCAGACTACTCAAAACCCCATCCATCCTGCCCTCGGACACTTCAAGGAGGAGACATTCACATGTTTCATCCATGTGATTCATCATAGCATAGACAAGACAGAAGGGTGTAAATCATACCCACAGTGATTCAGGGGTTTGGGGTGGTGTTTTTTTTCAATAGCACATCTCTTTTTAAGTACAACCCTTGACTTAAACTCAGAGAAAGAGATTTCCTATAATTGGGAAACTTGTCTTTTCTATTTGAATGTATAGTGAACTTCAGACATTTTATGAATAGGGCATGCATCAAGTTAGATGGTCAAAAAGAGGCTAATGACTTTTATGATAGCTAGATGATGAGACCAGGAAGCCCCCATACATGAGACAGTTACCAAAAGCCCCATCAGGGGCAAAGAAGAAAATGGGTAGTTCTGGCAGCATAGAAATAGGGCTCCCAACCTGCGAGACAGAAATTGGAAGTTGCAAGGAGGCATAAAGCCCTTACCATTAGACATCATCCTTAACACCATTGCCACAGATGACACCAACAATTTTCTACAGTCAAAGTTAATTATTCAGACACTGGTGTATTATCACAAGGGGATTTTTCTCATTCAGCCAACAATTGCAACAAAAAAAGCCTTTTTAAAACCTTTAAACCTCTATTTTTCAAAAGCAGTATTATTTCTTTTACTTATTAGCAGAGACAAAAGTGCAACAAAAGATGGAAAATGTAAATAAAATTTTATTTATCACCAAAATATTTAGATTTAAAAACAGAGAAGCCCTTATGATGAACATAGTCATTCTTTGGAGGAGATTACAAAGATTGATTTGGAGTCTATACAAGGAAGACTATGGCCTTATCTTGCTTGCCACCTGAGTAGAAATCTAGATGACTGGCTTAAAAGAACGTATAGGCTCTTGCTGGATGTCTCTGAAGTTACCCAGAAAGTTATTTCTTGAAGATTTCCCAAGCTGGATAAAAGTAAACCTTTTACAGACATTCTATCATCAAAGATGCATTTATGAGCCCTCATCAATACAAACTGGAGAAACTAATGGTTTATGAAATCACAGAATCACAGAAAAGACCTCCAAGATCATCGAGCCCAACCTCTGACCAAACACCACTGTGCCAACTCAACCATATCACTATGTGCCACACCTAGTCATTTCTTGAGCACTTCCAGGGATGGTCACTCCTCCACTTCCCTGAGCAGACTATTCCAATGCTTAATCACCCTTTCAGAAAAGAAATTGTTCCCAGTGTCCAACCTGAACATCCTCTGAAGCAGCTTGATGCCATTTCCTCTGTCTTGTCCCTAGCTGCTTGGGAGACAAGGCCAACCCTCACCTGGGTACAACCTCCTTCAAGGTAGTTGTAGAGAGAGATAAGGTCTACCCTGACCCTCTTCAGGCTAAAGAACCCCAGCTCCCTCAGCTGCTCCTCATAGGACTTACTCTTTAGACTCTTCACCAGCTCTGTTGCCCTTCTCTGGACACACTCCAGCACCTCAATGTCTTTCTTGTAGTGAGGAGCCCAAAACTGGACACCGTACTCAAGATGCAGCCTCATCAGTGCTGAGCAGAGACGGACAATCACTTGTATGTTTCTGAATTTCTCTCCTCAAGACAAAAGTAAGCAAATAAATGAAACAAACAACAACAACAACCAAAAAAAAAAACCACAAAGGCAAAACGAAAAAACATCTGGATCAGCTTTTATTAGAACTGAAAGAGATTCAAAACAATAAAGCAATGTTCTACATGTGGCCAAGCAGTCTCTGCAAAGTAATGAATTCCACAGATTTCAGCTCACAAAAAGTGCTGGGAAACACATAGTCTTTGGCCCATGTTTTATGGTGAATGCCCTTTTCTTTGAGAATAAATAAAAAAATAACAAGCAAGAAAGAAAAACAAACCATTCATTTGGGCAAACAACAAAAACCTCCATCTTCTGAGAAGCAACATAGGAAACTCAAAGATTTTTTAAAATGTTTCCTGAAAATGCAGGTTTTTGCAATTTTGTATGTTTGTAAAGAATCATACTACTTTAAAGAATCATACTACTTTAAAATTTACTTATGTATTCTTTCTTTTAAAAATAAGCTACTCAGAGAAAATGAGGAAGTAACTTTACTAGTAGCATTTATTTTCTATATCCACCTAATTTCAACTACCATGTTGACCAACTCAGCCTACCATTCTTTCCACAGGAAACAGGCTGTACAGAAAGGCACTTGGGTTCTCTACAGACAGAATGGAAAACACTGACAGTCAATACTATGCAATATATAGCAGATAATTATGAGCTGAGAGTCCAAATTATAATCAGTTTGACAAATGTCCACAAGTGTCTTCAGTCTATTTTATATTTTCACTAAGACAAGGCAATCATACAACCAGACAATTCCATCAGGGAAGCTTGTTAGCTGCTTAGTCTGTTAAAGCCTGGTTGCCATAGCACCTAGAGTTGAAAAAGCTGCAGATTGGCATGAAAAAGCATGTCGACAATTGCCCTGTCACAGCATGCAAGCCAGGTCTGCTCAAAGGCAGCACACTACAAGTTTTCTTTCCCAGTTTGCACTACCCCATGCTGTTTAATAATATCCATTTACTGGTATTGGGATTGATCTAGTGCAGTGTAAAATCCGCATCTACTGGGATTTTGCTTTTTCACGTGGAGGAGATTCTTTAACAAATAACCACAGAACAATTAATTTATAAAGGAAGTATTGTAAAAATTGTGGGAGGCATATCTGATTTAAGAGAGAAACAATCCAAACTTCTAATGATCAAATCTTCATCAATCTAATCACTTTGACAAAGTTAAAAAAAAAAAAAAAGAATGCATTGTTTGGAGGTTTTCAAATAATTTTGTTGCTGGTAGGTAGTTTCATCAAACATTGAAATATACTACTTTGCAATTGAATTTTTGTCATCAAAAAAATGTTAACATTTATTATGGCTATACTTTCTTTTAATCATATGCTTTCTATAATTAAATAAATTGTATATGCTACCAATTCAAGAAAATTCCATTAATAAATAACACATTATAGTCAAATAATCATTAATGTAAGTAACTGAATAATGGTAAAATATTTTTTTTAAATAAACCTATTTTGTAATTTTAATAGAAATAACTAACGTTATTGATAATGTCAAAGAACCTGCTCCTTTAAAAAAGATACTTTGGTAGCACATTCATATTTACTCTTGCATATGGATCACTACACAATAAAAAAGTTCATTAGCCATCTTCATGAAAGTGTTGGAGTTACAAAAATTTTTTAAAAAATTAGCACATAACTAGTGGGCTTTACACAAGTGTTTCCTCTCAAAAGTTTACACTTGGTTTATTCACTTTCCCTTCCATTATCGCCTTCTAATCTGTTCTGTCACTTCATTTTACTTTTCCTTCAATGCCACAAGTGAAGAAATCTTGAAAACTACATACCCAGGAGGACAATTAAACTGGTAAACCCAAGAGGATTCTGGCATGGATCTTTTCCCACGTTTTCCAATAGCACTGTTTCACTTTTTAATCTATCAATATCATGTAGACATGTTTTACTACAACTCTCGTTATCAGTTATTTTATCCTACTCATTACAGCTCTAGATACAGAATTAGAGAAAACACAGGAGAAGCTACATCTTTCAGTAAAAATAGCAGTCTATTACAGTGTTCACAAGAAGTAAATCTTTTCAAAGGTAAGTTTCTAATGCATGCTTATGATCCCAGGGATGGAAAGCATCACTACATCTTTTTAAAACATTTTAGTTGAAATTTTATTCTAAGCTGTCATGTGAATTGCAGAAGCAAAACTTCTTCAGCTAATAACACATTATATCTTAAATTTTTATTGTGCCATGTATTTAATGTCTGACATATTTGTATTTTCTTTTAATTTTCTTCATTCTTGTACTTAACTGTAGTTGTAAATATGAAATGTGAAAAATATTTGCACAGGTTAAGTTCAGAGAAGACTATTTTTTCTTTGAAATCTGTATCTGTGTGTGTATTTATAATTCTCACTTTCTTAATATTGGGAGTATTTCTGTATTTACTGGGAATATAATATTAAATTTCCTGGGAATTTTTAAGCATCTTAACAATGTGCTGAATCTATAGTTCCCCAGCTGACACCATAGATTAGAAGATGCTGTCATTCAGAAAAAGTAGTTGTAGATTATTACTTTTTTAACTAATTAGATACTGATTATTAAAACGCTTATGCATTTACCTACTTCAAACCAAAACAAAAATCTCCTTTTTTGATACAGAACCTCTTAAAGAAAACCCAGCGGATTTTTTTAAGACTGTCTAAATGATAAAATTATCAGCTAAATACAGTTCATCAAAGAAATAAATCAGGAAAAGAATGTAGCTTAGCACACAGATAGACTTTCTGGCATTTCACTTTCTCCTTATAGTGTTTTTCCTAATTAAAATAAAGAATTGATGGATTATGCTACAAGTATAAGACCATGATTCTTTCATAAATCCTCAAAAGAAAGACAGTACGTGTCTGTGAGGAGCAGTGTTATCACATTAGAGTTCAGTAGTAAGGCCCAAGAACTGCCTTCTGCAGATTTTTGAGTATACAAACATGCAGAATTTGGGATAAACAGAGGAGAGTGCAGCAAGAGAAAGCTTGAATGCAGCATTGCTTTACTTTGCTCTGATGGTGACATTCACTGTGGATCTTGTGAGGAGTGCTGGGAGAATGTGGATTGTGCATCACTGACGCTGACACTCCACATAGCCCTGTGGACTTCTGCCTGTATTGTGGCAGAATGGCAGTGCACCAGCACATTGAGGGGAAGATAAATGAAAGGCTCCATCACCTCAGGAAAATCAAGCAGTTGGTCAGCAATGTTCCTTCACCAGAGTGAACGTTTTCTGCAGATACTCAAGCTGCACGAGAAAGAGAAATAATCTCCTTTGCTCCTTGAATATCCTTTCTGAGGGAATGAGGCAGTCTCTCTAGGCCATCTCATTATACAAGCCTTTGAAATGCCCTGAAATGGATCTATGCTGATTTGCAAATCTGAAGTCAGAGTTGTTAAGTTCTTTCTGGTTGCAAATAATTCCTCTCTGACATCCCTTTTTCTATCAATAATAACAATTTGGCCTAATGTTTCAAATTAATTTTACATATTCTATTTTTATGTGGCTACTGGTTAGTAAACACAAACTACACAGGGTCACATTATGCTTTGGAGATACTGCCGTGGGTGATAGAGAGGAAACCTGTCCTGTGAGAAGTGTCTACAAATGTGAAATCCCTGAACCCACTCAGGATCCTTGCTTTATACTGGTCCTGGTCTTTGTCTACTATTCCCAAGACTGTTTTCCTCCTTCCACGTCAATGTCATGAATGCTTCCTCAGTGCTGTTAAATGTAAACAAGAATTTAATGTGTAAAAAATTCCATTTGCCTAGTTTTAGTCTACATTTTCTCTACTGAAAAGAGTAGTGACAGATTCTTGCTTTGTTAAACAATATAAAATTTACACTAAATATTTTCATTCTTGTTAGGATACTTACTTAGAAACAGTCTTATACCTTTCTGTCTTCTAATTAAAGCAAAAGGAAGATTAAAATAGAAATCATCACACTTGAACTTCACTGACAGAAAAGACTAGCTTAAATAAACAGTAAATACAGAGCTTTTACAATAGATGTGAATGATACTGCAAGTCAAAGAGTTCTTTAAAACTCCCACTGTAAATTTTCTCATAACATAGATTTTCTTAACTCTAAACCTGTTCTGCAGTTACTGTGAAGACAAATAGCAAAATAAAATTTGAATAACAGAACCATTCCTACTGAGCAAAAAAAGCATTGCTCTGTAGTAGCTTATATTTCTTCTGTTACATATTGCCTTATTGTAAAATTTTCTTCAACTGGCTGAGAGGACATTAACTGCTAGATAGGCATCACACTGATGTCTCCATGCTGTAGCCTACAGCCGTGAATTTTCTACGATCTGTTTAATCATCAGTGTATTGATTTTCCTCAGCTTTCCTTCATTTTAGCCCCATAGCAAGCTCCTGTAATTTCCTTTGGACAAAGTGTAACCAAACTGTGCTAAGTGATGTTGATTTGCAGGCAAAAGTAAAGGGGTAAATATAAATTAACAAGCTATAAACATTTTACAAGTGGCGAGTCAATAAAAACAGTGTCTGCAGTTCTTTAAAAAAATGATTTGAAGCAGATTGCTAACAAAGGTGTCCAAAGAAACTGACATGAGTCTGAGAATAATTTTTGCGCTTTGTGATTAAGAATTGATCAGTCTAAAAGCCTCTGATGCAACTGAATCACCCATAAGCTGCTGGACTGAAAAGGCTCAGCAGGGGCTGGTATTTGTTTATTAAACTCCCATGATTCCAAGTAGATAATTGGTCTGTGAAGTTCATGGCAGAATCTGAATTTGCTTTCTTGCTTCCCAGCTGGCTGAGCACTGGTTTATAGACTTCTGTGTACAAATTTAGCCAGCAGCAAACCTCACATCTTTAATGTAAAAGGTGTTTTGTTGTGTTTTTCAGGTGCTGAGTGGAAAGCCTACACTCCAGAAGCTCATTAAAAGGACCAAGTTACAGTACTGGTTTATTTCTGTCACAGCGTTTCAAAAAACAGTGACAAGGATTAATATGTTTCTTTGGTACTGGAAAAAGCCTGATACGATCCCTTGTGAATTTGATCATCTGTTTTGTTGCCTGTATATGATTCAATCTCCTATTATATCCTGAAGTTACAGCTGTAAACCAGGGCTGATAAGAATTCAGAAAGCACTTCCAGAGTCTGCAGAGAACTAATTGTTTTATTAAGCAGCATCTTGTTTATTTGCAATTTATTTTATACGTCACTCAGAGAACTGACTCTTCTTTGAAATAATAAAGCATGATAAATCTGCTGTATATTATCTGTGACAGGCACTATATTGTATAAATATGTATAAGTAATAGAGTTTAAAAATCTCTCAAACTGTTACTTCTATTCTGTTATTGCTTATGAATAGCTATTTTTGAACATTTATGGAATTCCTTCCAAGGCTTTTCATAATTTTGACAGTATGCTCAGATCTGCAGATTGTCTAAAAAGTCATCTCTGTCTGAAGATAGAGCCTGACAGTGTAATTGCGTGCTCTGGCCTGATCTGCAGAACGCATCCCTATGGAAGCACCTAAGAGATTCACAAAGGGCCCCTCCACCAGGAGCACAGGCAGCCCCATTCTAGAAAGTGCTCTGTGGATGGTGCACTCTCCTGAATGACGAGCAACAGAAAGGGACACCAGATCCCTTCTGACAGAGATTAATATCCATGTCAAAACTTCTCAGTTGGTCAAAACCAACACACCTGAGGGTAATGGTGGCTTTATCATTGCCTCTGATACCCTTGTGATCAGAACCAGAGACATTACAAAGAATTACAGTATACTATCTTAAATCACAAGATAGAACAGATGGGCTTTGCTGCATATTTATGAACTACCAGTATAATGGGATCATTTCTGGGAGTAGGAGGAAGAAGACTGAAGGTCCACTTTCATTTACTTAGGATTTATATAGGGAACAAATAATGCTGTCCTTTAAAGAAAGCTTGCTTCGTGTTCAGGCCTAAAACAGGGCTCACTTTCTTCCTTGCTCACACATAGTAAAAAGCTTTCATATGGATAGTTCCATTGATTTCATGGGAATATTCACAAGAGAAAGCACTTAATAATACTGCATGTGGAGTTTTGATTATTTGTCTTTTTTCTGTGATTCATTATTGTGTGTGTGAAAATATGTTTCAGTATACTATAACTCAAAGCTCACACCCTTATCCAGAGAAGGATCTAGGAACCGAACATAATCAGAGATATAAAAGATACATATTTTACTGTATATGTAAGAAATTAAACAATAAATACACAGTATTCTTAAGAGTACTTCTTATTCCTAATTTCTAAAGTGCTACACCAGCATTTTAACCCGTAATTGATTGTATATGATTGTCTGTACAAAACACAGCTAAACAGACCCTTGTTTGCAGCTGGCAATTTATTGCCCTTCTTCATTACAACAAAGAAACCCAAAATGGTAGCCAAAGAGAAAACTGCCAGTCAAAACACTCTTGCTCTCTTATTCACACTGTTGCTTTCTACCTCCACACTCCATTTTTCTCTAA
Organism: Campylorhamphus procurvoides; assembly: GCA_013396655.1. Classification (NCBI taxonomy): domain Eukaryota; kingdom Metazoa; phylum Chordata; class Aves; order Passeriformes; family Dendrocolaptidae; genus Campylorhamphus; species Campylorhamphus procurvoides. Next base: position 60,683 of record WBMV01005184.1, on the reverse strand, counting down.
CAACAAATTTAACTTATGAATGAGAAAGGTTAAAGAAAAAATATTTAGTTGCCAAAAACATGGCAAAAATATTATAAAAAGATCTGTTACTGTTAAACACTGTATGTCCTTAGAAAAATGCTAGGAACCACAAGAGTTACACTTTTATCAAAGAGGTAGCATATGTGCCATATAATACATATGTTGCAATCACAGCAACTTATTTTGCATGAACAGCAGCAAACTCTGAAAAAAAATTGTCCAGTGCTCAAATGAAAGCTGTCATCATGTCTTCATTTTAAATATGTATTCAAAGGAGAGGCAGTTGTGTATTTTTTTTTCTAAAGGTTGGGCTTGGGGGTTTTGGGCAACAGTACTTGCTAGCACAAAAAGAGAAGGACCTTTCTATTTTTCTATTATAGGTTGTTTTGAATGGTTCCATAATGTCAACATTTTAATGCATGGTGTAAGTTGAATTAAAATAATTTTTCTTGTTCACATGCTCTTATTTCATTCTTCCAGTCATTACTTAAAATGAGAGTTCACATTTACGTCATAAGAGATACTAAGCATGTATTCCCTTTAAATATTTGTTATCCAATCATTAACAATTTGTACAACCTCCTCATCTACAGAAAGGAAATATAAAAAAGTCCTGGAAGATTCTAAAATCAGAAGTTATAAAGCTAAAGCCTGAGTATTAAGTATTAAGCACTCTCTATTCTACATGACTGTTAAGTGTCCATTTGTACCATAATAAAGCTATTTTAACTATGACCTAATATAATTTTTCCACTGTCTTCATTGGGGCTCTGTTGCATTAGGACTGTACATTCGTACAACAAAGACAACATCTTTGTCCAAGACTTCTACCCCTCTTGACAATGGGCCAATAAATCTCTCCCAGACAATTCCTCAATAACAGGGATAGTCTAACATAAAGTGGAAAACTAGAGTTCAGCAGCATCAAACTGTCCATAGGGCAAGGTAGTGGAAAGCCATTCACAGGCCCTGAAGTCTATATCACTATTTTCATACATAAAAGCATGAATTAATCTCAAAAATGTAGCATACGTTAAAACCAGACAGATTGTTCTCCATATTCCTCGTATTAGAACACTGTATCCAGAGCCTTTATTCTGCCAGCAATGATGGCAGATAGCCCAGCTACCAGCCTTTGCAGGTTACATTTGCTTCAGACCTCAGACAAGAATGATTGATATCAGCTTTTCAGGAAGGTCTTCCTCTTCAAAAAGCATAATGGCAGTGATCACAGAGTTTTAAGATTTGATTTATTAAACAGCATATTAATCTGAGTTTGTGTACTATAAAAATTGAGTATAAATGAAACTAGCAAAGACACAATGTGTATCTAAACATTAATTTTATGCAACATTCTTACAAAATAACCCCAAATTATCCTGAACTAGAGTAAAAGTGTGTTTTGCTAACTAGACGTGTTGGTACAGTTCACTCTTAGTCTTATCACTCTGAATCTAATGATCTAGACCCTCAAAAGGTGTGGGAGCACTTGACTTCAAAAAATACTTTGCCCTAAATTCTTGTGATCTCAAATAAGCAGTGTCTTAATAGGTAATTGAAAGCTTATGAGAACTTTTGTATTTTAATCCAAAGGTTAATTTGCCTACCAAGCACTTTCAAATAGCTGAAAAGAAAATTAAACCCTCTCCTGTCCAGTCTAGGAGACTAAAAAAAAAAAAATTACTATCTTTGAAGAAAATGTATAATATATACTCTACTGATTTACAGTCTTTCCTGGCATTGAAGTGCTGGGTATTTATTTATTTTATTCTGAGTTACACAGAGTAAATACTCCTAAAGCTTCTGAATTTCTCCACAATGCTCCTAAAACTCTAGGCTGACTCTAGGCCTTTTCTGACCACAACAAAGCAACATGAACACCTTCTGCAAAGATCCACATCATTTTGTTCTCAAAACTGGGGAGAGAATAAAAAAGATTTCCAAAGAAGCAAATCCATTAGGAAAATGTGAAAACACAATGTGTAGGTAACTACAACACAATTTCAAGGAAAAATAACTGTATGATACTTCACAAAGAAAGACCGTTCAATTCCCTGAAGGATAAAACAAAAACAAATATACAAACAAACTAAAATAAATTGCAAACTTTTTCCAAAGAACTTACAAATTCCCTCACAAAAAAAAAGACCCTCTAATTAAGAGATTTTACAGTTAAACAGACATTGACTTCTGCGAAAGCTACTAGACCCTGTAACATCATACAATTTTTCTCCTGACTGCCCATGTACCTTCACAGACACCACAGAGTCCCAGTGACACAGAAGCATAGAGCAGGCAAGTGTTGTGGGAAAGTACTCTGTGACATGAAGCCTTACTCCTTGATCCTATAAGGCTCTTGGAAGCATTAGGAAGGTGTGGGCAAAGTGCTAGCAAAGCATTGTGAGAACTCATCAGAAGGACACGCAGATGAAGAGTTCTCCACTGACAGGCTACACAGCTGCTCTTTAGCCACATCTTTGTGTGTGAAATACAATCTCCAGAGCTTTCACAGATCCTAGCTGCTGAGCCTACCTATTCAAACCAGGCAGTGGAGTGAGACTGAGGTTTTATTCAGTACTTAAATATGAAAATGACTGTAATATGCCTCATGGACAAGGACTTGGAGAACAGTAACTCCAATAGATCTGAGTATTTGCACACATACACACTCTATTCAAAGCATCTGTATGCTATAGAGTGTTATCAGAAGACTAATATATCTCAATCAGACGGGATTTATTTATAGAGAACGCTCTTTTCGCAGTGTTAGATGGCTCATTAACTTGATTCAGCTTGCACACAGCAAAAATATTCCCTCCCTCTTCAGATTTTCGATATGGAATTATAATTTCTTGTTTCATTTGTTAAAATCCTTTTGCTATGAGGACATTTCAGAAATGCTTTATTGCACATGACTTTTTAAAATGCCAGAGTATTCATTTTGACCAAAAGCCTCTCCTTTTGATGATTTCCTCTTAAGAGAGATACCAGAGAGGGCTGTCCTATTTCTTCTTTTCATTTGCCTCTTCCAGAAACCATTAATAGCCAACATTTGATCCTCCCACACAAAAGTTTATGATAGCAAAGTTGCAAGAGTGGGTTATACATTGTGCTTTGAACTGATTATGACTTTGGTATGTCACTACTACTGCCACTATAAAGCTGAGGGAAATTATACTGTAAGAATGTTATCTAAATGTAAGTATGATCTCATTCTGGAATATCTAGAGAATCTATAAACTTAGAAAATCTGTAAATTTTAAACTTAAAAATTTCAAATTAGTGGGGAGATTTACAGGAATTATGATCAGAATCTGTCCAGGAGAAGCTGGCAAAAAAGTATAACTCTGTTTTCAGTAGTTTACCATTTTCCTCTTGGTTCCATAAAGCAGAAAACTCCAAGATTCCTTCTTCACTGGTTTCAGCTCCACAGCCTGCTCTCATTTATGACTGTAATTAAAGACACAGAGGAAAAAAAAAATGCAGAAAAATATATGAACATATGAATATATTGAAATCAGTGCATTTGAGTTGTAAGCTTGCCCATCAAACAGGGTCTTTCTCATGACTGAAATGCAATAAAGATGAGGATCTGGAGATGCTATTATAAAGAAATGAATGGGCAACACATTCTTTAGTAGTTGCAGTTCATTCACAGCTTGATTTTAAACTACTGATATCAATTTTCTTATCTTCTGTCTTTAAAAAATTTCAGATTAATGCAACCTCCTTTTTTAACATCTCTTACAAGTAAAACAATGTTTACATGTATTCTAACCGTTCCCATTGCAAGCCCCATTCTCTATTCTTAATCATTCTATTTTTCAATATCTGTATATAGAGAACTCTCTTTTAGAATTGGCTTATCGAGTTTCTTTTTGAACACCATATGGGAAGGTGAGATGAAAATAATTCTTTCCATCAAAGGTAAGCTTCTTGCAATGCTGCTTAAGGAAAGATTGCTTTACCAAAGAATCTGTGCAAAACAACCTTGATTTTTCAAAAAATGGTAAATATGAAGTCAGTTTTAGAGTCAAGAGCAATCTGAAGGCCAGTTGTGTAAAAAAATACAGAATTGCTGAATGTTGCAATTTTGCTGAAACTGTCATGATAATTTGGTGGCTTATTAAACAAGAATAAAAGTTATGCATCTTAAACCTTACTGATGTTTTTTAAAGTTCACTTCCATTTATGGTGAAAATAGTTTGGAGAAAAATCTGGAAAATGAGGCCTGAATTGATGTGAACAAAAACAATCATATATATCTCTACCTCTCTTTTGATGCCTTCCTCTGCCTTTATCTCCAACTTTGTGTCTAGCTGTGTCTCCTTTCTCAGTCTGTTCAGACATGTCACGGTTTTAAAGACAACCTCATGATTTGTGCACCCACTACATAGCTCTTGAACATTTCAAGCATGAGCATATTTCTGAATCCAAAGGACTTGGAAACACAAAAAAATTGTTACAGAGTAATGAGTTATCAGATGTGCTCTGCTCTGTGGCAAATATGTGGCTGAGAAATTCCATATCATACATGATAAAGATCATGAGCTACTTTGAATTAGCTTCACAGTAAGCATGAAGGCTCAAACACTTAACCTGGAACAGCTGATGCATGATAATTCAATAATTATGCTAATTGTATTACAAAATTTTTTCTGCTCAACTGTTTCAAGTCAAAGAAAGTTATATGTACACTGCAAGTACTGTTTAGAATCATTTGTGTTAAAAAAGAAGCTGATTTGCTGCATGCCCTTCAGCTACTTTCTTGGTTCCACACAACCCAGGGGTGACAGGGATTTCTTAGCCTTTAAATACCCTAGTATGATACAGAATGATCAGGCCAAAGACCAGCTTCTTTCTAAGCAATATTTTCTAAGCAAAATTTTAGACATGCCTATTTTAGCCAAGCACGTGTTTGATTTCTGTCTCTAAAAACGCTTTCTTCATATTTTGGCAATACATGCATACTACATTTCTGCCTGTATTTTCTTCTTCGTTGCATTAGTGCTGATGAGCCTGTGCAATTTTCTCAGTGATGAACAAACCTGCCATTAAAAACACTGTTTAACCTAAAACATATAACAAGCATAAAAACAGCAGCAGTTCATAAATGAGCTGAGTTTCCATGGAGGTACTATAGGTCTTACTTGTGTCTTAATTAGCTTCTCTACTCTTTAAAAGTGCATTCTGGCTAATCTAATGGTCTGTTGACAGTACAAACTGGTTTTATAAGCATGGATTCCTCTTTCTTCCTGTATATAGAGACTGCAATGATCTGGATGATAAAAAAACCCCAGAATCTGCTGTCTGCTGATACAACTCTCATTGAAATGAAATCTCTTGTAATGTGGTGGTAGTAATAATAATAATAATAACAACAACAATAATAACAATAAAGGAAGATATCAATACATTGGAAGAAAATCCAAATTGTTAGATTAAGAGACACCAGTGGTATTTTTGTCTCTAGTGGTTCTCCAACTAAAGTAATCTTAATTAAAATCTTAGCAGTAAGGAACACAAGGTGGCTACAATCAGCTGTTTAAATTAATAAAGAGAATTATATAATCATAGAATCTTTCTACTGAAATATATTTATGGTAAACTTGTATTAAAATGTGGATCATTGCCGCATAAAGGTCATCTACAAAGGTCAGATGTGACTTTCAGGAGCCCAAGTGAAATTTTGCTTTTATCCTCTACTTTCATCTGTTTACCTCCTCAACAAATTATTCCAATGACATAAGAGCCTCTGAACCTTTTCCAGCTTCTTCTTATACCTGTATATACCTTCTCTCCTGGCTCACAAGAATTATATCCAGCCTGGCTCAGCCTTTCCAAAGGATCACCAGCAAGGTTGTTAATTTACAAACGGGTACTTGAGATTGTTTTGATACCCTATCAGTTTTATATATAGGATGGTACCTCTAGGCTTCTAATATATGAATTCTATGCACATCCTTTCTAAACACAGGACAACCTCCTCCCAAGAACTCCAATTATCATTGGTTTACAGACATTAATTTCTCACTTCTCTCTTGATTTTGATTAATTTCCTTATTATTCTGTCCTGACTGCAGGTTCTAATGCTTTGTCAGATTTTGCAGTAGTTTTATTAGCAGTCCAGAATGCCCTAGGTCCTGATATATACTTCCGTAATGATTTCTCTTCAGAAAAGGTTCAGACAATTTTCATCAAAATGTATATCCCATTGTCTTCTCTGGAGTAATGAGATATCATTTTGTACTGTGCCACAGTAACTCAGGCTTAGTTTCCATGCTATAGAGTGCTACAATTCTAGAGGGAACATGTTTACAAGGTATTCTGTGTGTGGCAAATGGGTTCTGTTGCTGGGGGAACTAACCTTCGTTTATGGTATTTCACTTTTTCTCTGAATACTAATCTGGGATCCTTGTGTATATTGTTGTCTTCACAGTTTCCAGGGAGTTTCTCTGTTAGCAGTGCTCCCACTGCCAGAATTTCAAGCCTTAGATTCATATGAGGGTATAATCCCTTTTGGTCCCACATGGATTGTCATTTTGATAAATTTATTTTTCTGCAAATACCAAAATAACATTTGACTTAAGTCATTTGGCAACAGACAGGTAATTAGTGGAGGTCAGCTATCTCTGTTTTAATCACCATTAGATTTCAGGGTAGAATCAGAGGTAGAGTCCTCATTCAATACATTAGGCTACTGTGATATTACAGTAGCAGTAGTATTGCAGTAGTATTACTGCATCTACAGAGCAACCTGAAGCAGTAAATAAGTGCCAAGAGGCTTGGCCAACATGCAACAGAGGCATTCAGATGTTCAAGCAACAGATAGACAGACAGATAAATGGACCTCAAAGAATCTTGTGTTGATGTGGTGGTATTCATGAGCTAAAAGACCAGCCCCCACACAGCCTCAAGTGAGTCAGGCTGATTATAAAATGCAAGATATGCAGCCTCCCACATCTGACTCTAAATTCCCATTTGTTCTGCAAAAAAAATTTCTTCATTTGCTCAAACTCATTTAAAGACTGTTAAGCTCTTCTGTGGTCAGTGTGAGCCAGAGCAAAGCATGCTCAAGCCTTTAGACAATACTGTTTATTGGATCAGGTTGGAAAAAGATTTTTGAGTCATCACAGTGTGAATTAATTTTAAAAGAAGGACTTGAATCAACATGTCTAAGCAGCAAAAGCAGACAAGCGGGCCAGAAAGAATCTATGAGAAAAACTGCAAAAAATCATTTGCATAGAAAACCTGGGAAGAAGAATGTTTCAGGGGCTTGGATGTGGAAAGATATAGAGCTACTCAGACCTGGAGGAAACACAAAAGGAAAACATGGAGTGGTCTGGTTCATGAGCTAAGTGGAAATATTGTTTACCTGAATGGCTCCCCTATATGTTTTGTCAGATTGCCATTAATACTTTTCAGTAGCCATTCTTAAAACTAGAAAAAAGTAGTGTATTTCAAGACACATTAAATCCAGGCTGAACAGCAAGACTAAATTAGGTTGCACTTCAAGGGACAGTCTTTGAGAGCAAAAGTACTTCATTCCCTTCAGCTTACATAGCTGAGAAGGTGAAAGGACATCACAAATATAATGCCAGAAGACATTAAGTACTACTGAAGTAAAATAATTTTTTTATTACTTTCTCTCCTCCATGTGCAGTTCAGTGACTTCTGAGTTATATGTGTTTAGAACTGAGGTTAAGGCACCACAATCAGCTTCCACTGCCACATGCACTCTTCCCTTGTAGTGACCCTCACTGCTTCATGCGTAGCCATTCTTACTTACCTGTATGCAGGGACTGCAATTTAGAGAAAACAAACAATTCAGGACTGTGTAGTATTAAAAGCAGCAATGGCTGAAAAAGCCATAAAATGAGATGCACTTCTGCAGTTCTTAGTCAAATCTCATTTCAGATTCTGTTTTGTCTCATTTCCATTTAATTATGATTTTGGATTGTATCCCTCTAAATCTGTTCTTCATTATTACTAGAGCATATTGGCAGTCTCAACAAAGAGGCCAAAGACTGAATGTACATGGAGACTCAAGTGTCACCTTCTTTGAAACTGTCTTTAAATACAGTGGTGACATGCTGAAGAAGCAGTGTATGTGATCACTGGGGTTGTTAAATATGCTAGCTGGAGGAAGGGTGAGGGATATGTACGGACTTCTTTCTGCCAGCAGTTAAACTCCCCTCCAAGGGTCCTTGCACGCAACATTTTCTAGGACCAGAATGCAGATGAACAGTGGACTTCACTTTTAGACAGCTGTGAATACTGTCATTTCTAAAAATCATAAAATGCAAGCATACAATTAAAATATAAATGTTCAAATACCTGCTTCTGCTGCAGCATAAATTGGATGAAGCCCCATTCATATTGAAATGTAAATGCAAAATATAAATCTGATATGTTAAAAAAAAATGGATGGCTTAGAAAAAGATAACATTTTTCCTCTGTGTAGAAGATAATGATACAATATTCAAGTTTTCCACTCTAAAGGTAATATTTTTTGTCTAAGTCAACATACTTTACCATTTTTAAACTTTTCTCATCATATTTTTGACAGCAGGTTTTCCAATTTTGACAGCTTTTAAAAAGTAATTTTAACAGACGAGTGATTTCTCCTCTCAGTGAAGTCAGATTATGTGAAATGTCAATGTAAAAACTATATACTGTGACACATAATCATTTTTTCATTGAATTTACTTATTAATTTTACTTCTATTGCTAATAAAATGTAAGTGCTTAGCTAATTGTATTGCTTATTTAATTTTTTAAAGGAATGTATTTAAAATTGCGATTTTTTCTGACTGCAAAATTTCTGAAGCAGCTACAATTTGTCACCCTTCCAAATTATCTAAAGAAGAAGAATTACTACCACAATTGATATTCCCAGCTGAGCGGCCAAAGAATGAATCAGCAGGGAGAGGTTAATCCAAAGATATTATCTATTTTTACTCTGTAAGCCTAAATAATAATAAAAAATAATAAAAAAAGAATTAATTAAAACCCCCACTAAATCCAAACCACTCACGCTCTCAAGATTAGTAGTATAGGTAGAGTGTGTCTTCAAAGCCTTTAGGGGATACGTCAAAATCTTGTATTCATTGTGGTTTCACATAACTGCAATAGACTGGAATATAAACCCAGCATAAATTTCTTTATTTATTTATCACACTTCAACTAGAAAAATACTTTAATGCCCAGGAGAATGTACCCAGATAAAAGAAAATTTGTAAGAATTGAAGATTTTCCCTCTTTATTAGCCTTAAACCATCAAATAATCTTATTAAGTGAGGATTATGTCTCATAGGACAAAAAGGCTGTCACTCCCTGTATTTAAAGTATTTCTATATCAGCTCAACTTAGGTGTCATTACAATCTATTTGGTATTCCATTTTGATCCATCCACTTCGTATGTCACTGGGCCAAAAGTATGCTTGCATTCAACACCGCTGACAAACTTACCACAATGTAGGCTGCTCCTTCACAGCACTAATGTAAAACAGTTCTAAATCGAGCAATGCTCAATTATCCCTGAAAGTACAGATGACTTAGTTCTTCGTTAACTTCATTGTTTTCCAGTAAAAGTGAAATGTGCTGTATGCAAATTAAATAATACTAAGTGTCAGCACTTAAAAGAAATGCTCATTTAGCTTCAGAAGAGGGGTTTTTTTGTTGCAAATTTTGTTCATTTATTTTAAAAGAAGTTGTGTTTGTCTTAATTTGCTCCAAACACAATATGATTGTGAGACACAGTGCCTGCTGGCAAAGTTGGAATTGCTGTCAGCAGGAAATGGCAAACTAATAATAAATGGTGGTAAAATATTTATGTTATAGTTTACTGGGAAAATTAATGCCGTTTTCTATTTCATTCCTGCTTGAGACAGTACACAATGACATAGTTGTTTTCAAAATAAGTAGATAGAATTCTAAGCTCCATGGCCATTTATCTTGTAACCGTGAGCTGAAAAAAAAAATTATAAAAATAAATCCTTTTAGTAGCTCCAATTTAAGAAATTTTAACTGGGAGTACATAGTGCAGTAATTAGTAGCATCTCACATTCAATGTCATTGGACACTAGTCTGATAGATCAAACACTTGTGTATGTGGCCTACTTACTTAGTTGCTCACTCATAATTTTCAATAACAGTGCTGTTCTCATGCAGGGAGGGGTGGTCCAGAGCCACTAGATTACTCTCCAGGATGGTGATGTTCAAGTACAACACTGTGTTTATGTACTCCCCAAAGTGTATCAAAGCTCAGATCCACAGAAATAAAAGAAAAGTCAAACAAAACAAGCATTAGACTGCGTAAAATAAGGTATGGACAAGGCAAACAGGTGAGGCATTGTTTAGGTGGCTAAGGTAGATCAATATCTGTGCATGCAAGCCAGGAATTCTGCCTGCTTTCCTCTGGCACTATGCAGATCATCTTACGGCCTGCAGACAGACTGTCGCCAAACCCAATTGACAGACAACCTATTTCACCCTTGCAAAAATCATACCCATCTTCTTTCTTGTGGTCCATGAGGGAAAAATAAAAGCCCATGCAAAGTCACGCTGAAGAGTAGGCGTAAAGCATCATTGCAGTTAACTTTTTTAATGATTCTGTTACGCTAATTATGTGATAGAAGTGGCAAAACTTTCTTTTTCTTCAGTTACCAAGACAAGTCTGTGCATTTTGCCTAGGCTGGCTTGTGAAAGCACAGTGCATTAGTCTTTCAGGATTTGAAAGAGATTCATGTGGCAGGTTGATACTGTTGCCTCCTTCTCTCAAATGATCTGTTTATTATCGAAGATGTTTTTTGATTTGAGACAGGGAGACATGAAGAAGCCTTGACTGCACATCCTGATAACACAGATTGGTTAAAGCCCTTTCCCCTGCAAAAATATGTTTTCATTTCAAAAAATTAAATTTATATATATTCAGTTTAAAGAACCACAAGACTCCCTCAGTAAAATCCTGAAGACTGTGAAGTACTTCGTGCCAGTGCCAGAGCTTCCAATAGGAAAGGGGATAAGCTTCAACTCATGCCAGCTTCAGTACAGGAGAGACCACTCATGCAGACTGCATCTTTCAGGTCTTAGACACACAGTATCATAATTTAAGACTGGGGAAGGAAGTAAGGATAAGAAGGCCTTTTTAGACCCTCAGAGAAAACTTCATTCTTGCTTTCCTTAAAGACATTGGTACAGATACTACATTCTGATCACTTTTTAAATTGAAAATCTCACACTTTTTCTCTCATCTCTGAATTATTAGCTACTAAAATAGAGTTACAATTTCAAAATAATGACTACTTCCCTATTTTAAGGAGGTAAAATGTTTGGCTTGAATCTCCAGAGTGTAAAAGGTCACCTTTGTAGACTGATGTATATCATATCTCCAAGTAATGAGAACAAGTGTGTTTCTCCTCAGTGCAACAGCCTTAGTTACTCTTATATTGCAACCATTTTCCTGCCTTACCTTTCTTTATGGTAGAGGAAATGTAATTTACTTGTCAGATTGAAATGTTTGATATAAATCTTTAGCCTTTCTTTCAAACAAGTATTTCTGTAACATTATATTATAAACAACTGGCATGTTTAATTAAACAACTGCTTTATTTTCAGCAGCAGAAGAAGGTATGATTATATTAATTGAACAGTAGGACCTGTGACCAAATTTATAGAAAACATTTTCAGCTCTACAAGGAGGTATGATTATCTTAATTTCAAAACAAGGCATGTGATTAGAATTGAAACAAAGTGTTTAAGTCTCTGTCTTTACAATTATTAAGAAGTATTTTCATTGAAAAGTGAATAAATGTAATTTTAATAGTACCTTCCCATGATAACTTTTGCTTCAAATCCCAAGCTTCCTAAAAAATTTAAATCAGTTATATAAAACTCCTAGAACAATTTATTTCTATGATGAAGTGTGTTTTAAATGATCACAATTTTAGGATGTTTACTGTATTTTTGAAAAAAAGTACTATGTTTCTACAAATGCATTATAGCAAATCTGCCCTATATTTTATGAGCCTATTCTTGTAGCTAGACACAGAACCATTGCCCAAGCTCAAGTGGCTTGCTCAAGTAAGCAGTCCATTTAATGGAAGAAAAATTTTGCCTACATTGAATAACATACTGTTTTTAAAGTTTCAGTAACACCAACATTGCTCCTTGTTTTATTCTGTTGTATCAAAAGCAATTTCTTTTATTTTCTATATCTATACCATTAATAAATTTATATTGCCATGATTTCGTGGGAGACAAAAAAAAAGGTTTCAAGGTGTTAATAGAAAAAGGGATGGCACACACAAACACACACACACAAATTTTAAATCCTCTTTTATTTGTTTGAAATAGAGAAAATTGAGAGGTACATCATTTAAATGTTTATGACCAAATGAAATTATCAGTGTAAAAGGAAAAGCTGTTAAAGGAAACATACATTGAAACACAATCCCAATTACCCATGTTTAGATATATTTATTTAGGTAAATAGATGAAATATTTTTGATCCAGATGTGACAATTTCCATGCTGTCATTTACCTTGCAGAGATCATAGAATTTTTGCTTTTATCACATTCCCCTGAGTACTTTTATGTTTTTATTAAAAAGCAGTAGTTGAGAAAACATGTCAGATGCTAAGCACAAAATCCACAGTGCACCAAATGGAAAAATATAACAACTTTTTTGGAAAATATGTATTTAAGTCAACCTACATGCAATCTTAAATGACTTGCCAATGAATGCTAATTAACTTTAAAGTTACACCATGACATGCCTTCATGTACTAAAGAAAAACCTTGCTTATTCAGCTGGTGTATGACCAAAGAACAAAAATTAACATACAGTTTTGGCAAAAAACTATAACTAAATTCATATTGTTATTTGGGGTTGTTACTCCAATGATAACAAAAAATTAAACCAAACCCTAAGTAAGGTCCACTGACAAGTTGTGATCATTAAAGATATGATTTTTTTTCTTAACAACTGACTTAAAATGAAGCTTATACTGAAGTGAAAAAATGTCACTGTCTGAGACTAGAGTGTTTCTCTTCTTTTAAAAAAAACTTCATATTTTATTCCTACTGTAGCTAATGAGACTCCTTAGGGATTTCAGTTGAGTATATTACACCAGTTCTCCGTATCATTACTCAACATCTATAGCAGGTTGTAGGTTGCTCATTAAGAATATTTTCAGTCACAATTAAGTTGAACACGAACATGGTTTAAGTAACCTAAATACTTCAATAAGCATCAAAAGTATTGCATTCCTTTGTCAATTGTGGACAGAAAACTATTTCCTTTTATTTTATTTATGTTTATACAAGCAAGTGCAATATAAAAGGACAAGTCTTCTCACCCTCTCACACAGAGATTGCTTAGATGTCAGTGGAATTATTCATGAAGAAAGTTAATGAAGTTTGGTGCATGATTTTGAATCATTAATTTACTTAGGGGGAAAAATGTATATGGGTTAACAAAGATGAATTTCTCATTTTCTGGATAATAGAAGATTCCCTTAGAGTCTTCCATGACGTATCTTATCAAGATTCATCATTCTACAAAGGATATAAAGAAATCAAAAGCAACTATTCACATTTGCTAGTATGTCCTGTGAAGTCTGTTGAAGAGAAAGGTGAACAGATTTTATTATTATGTTTCTGTGCAGGGCTGAGCAGACAGTCAGTATTAAACAGATATATGAAAACAACCGGTTAGCAGGGAATTGAAGAGACAACAATACTAACAGACAAATCCTTCATGGTAACCTCCTAATATTTCTCCTAATATTTTCATCTTTCTAGTTAGAAAGTTGTTCCACTTAATCTGTAAAATGCTTTACTGACTCAAATTATACATTCATCTAATGACTCTACTTTTACTACTATAATTTCCATTACTTTATTTCAGCCTTCCTCTTTATTTCAACCTCAATATGTGGTTCCAAAATGCAAATCAAATGTTAGTTTACATCTGAGCAAATGTCTTTTCCAAGAAACATGATAATTCTGTGTCTGTTGTAACCTGTATTCTAAAATCCAGTAACTTCTTTTTTAATAAAATACACATAGATAGAGCAGGTAAGCATAACATTTGACAGTCTGCAATACTCACAAATTTGAAGAATCCATCCTTCACAGCCCTGTGTTTCATGTGATTCATCCCATGTAGCAAGCAGGTAAACGGGCTTGTAAACATAGAATATCTTCTTTACTCTCCTGAATACAGAATGACTGTTGAATCAGATCTTTGTTGTAATATTACAACTTAACTTGTATCTTGAACTTAATTATCAGTTTTCTTCTTGAGTTTTAATGTTTTATGCTGTCCTTTAGAAATGTTGGTGTCTAAACCAACCATCTAATCATTCTGAAATTACAAAAATTGAAAAAAATGATGCTTCATTAATTTAAGATTCCATTCATATTAGTAGAATGTGCTCTCCTAAAGGCAGGGATTGGTTTTGATCTCTAATTGCAAACATGATAAGATGCTCTCTATTGAAATATATAAGGGGGTTTTGTTAGAAGTCAGTATTTTCCTTTATTTTACACAGAATTTTAGTGCCAAAAAAACGACTTCTTTTAGAAAGACAGGTTATCCAAAGAATTTATTACTCCTGCATTAGACATTTTCTGTGCCATATATTTGCAGCTAAGGAAAACAAACTGTAAACCTTATGCACTGATTTCTGAAGACAATGATGTCTATAGCAATCCTGCGGCCATTAAGCAATCCTACTGGCCATGGCAAAATCTAGTCAGTGATAGATTCTGATCCATGCCGAACAACACATAGAGCAGGACTAGAAGAAAATTTTTTTTTTAATTTTGACACAGAGCTAACTTTAGGTTTAGCTATATTTCAAAAAAAAAATTTAGGATTTATAGTCAAAAACTAGAATTAAGGCATGTCAGAAGTTGAGAACAAACAAGCTATATTTCAAAAAAAAAATTTAGGATTTATAGTCAAAAACTAGAATTAAGGCATGTCAGAAGTTGAGAACAAACAACACAGGTTCCTGAAGTAATAATTGCAATATGTTAAATAAAACTGCAAGGTAATCCACAGAACATAATAATATTGCCCATTATAAAAGAGAAAAAAAAAACAAAACCAAAAAACTCTGAGTGGTTCTTCCAGTCAGACCTGGAAGAAAATGGTCTTCCTCGTTGAAATTTGGTAACTGGTTTTACCTCAAAGCCATGATCATTACACGGTAAGACTTTTGAAAATAAATTAGTACCACATGATTTTGTGTCTCTACTCAGATTTTCAGCTGAGGCAAGCTAGCATAATGTAGACCTAACCATTCTAAAAACAGGAAACAGGAGCAGAAATTAATTCACATATCTTCATTAATTAACACAATGTAGATTACAAATTGTCAAAAATCACAACAAACAGAAGGGCCTATAGATTGAGGGTTATGCACTGACATGATTTACAAATACTTTTAAAGTGTAACAGTAGTAGAGAATTTTGTAGGCTGTCTTCATACTATTGGAGAACAGGGAAAAACCCACAAAATTTGACACAAATTATTCATTCTGTGGCATCAATTCACTTTAGTTTATACTATACTAGAGGCGCTTTCTATAAGATTTTCACACTGCAATGATGTAAGCCATGCACACAATATAGGGGTAAAGGAAAGCCATTTGTTGGCCTCATCATTTCCATTTCCTTTTTTATTTTTTTTTTCTCTTTCACAGTCGTGCAGAAGTCTTTGGATTACCCACGCTGTTTACAAGGTGGTACATGCATCGTCTACAAAATACCTGTGAAGTGCAATATCTGCTAAATTTTAGTCAAGGATTGCTTCCTTTCAAAGTAATCACTGATCTACTGTTAAAATAGCTTATAAAAACAACCATTTGGGAAAAGACTGATTGCATTCTACTGCTGTTCTGTTATACATTTTAAATTTATTTTTAGATCACATCTTCATATTGCCAAACAGTTTTTGATCTAATTATAAATGCTTATGAAATCTAGAAATAAAACAATATTGGTATTATTTATATTGCTGTAGAAAGAAAAGATAATATCCAGCACTGGCTTTTAAAACTATTAATGAACCCTGGCAATGTGAAAAAGAGATGGATTAGGTAGATGTAATGAGATATGATTAAAGGGTGTAGGCACTGAAGGGTGTTGGAGAAATTCTTTTCAGAGGGAGTATAATTAGTGTCTGATAAAAGTGCTTAGTAGATAAGATTTTTGAAGAAGAAAGGTTAAGATAAACACATACCATATGACAAACCGGTTTAATTTTTTTCCTTTGGTTCTTGCATAGTCAATAATCTGTTGAAGTTTTATACATAAATAACATTTGTTGAGTACTTGATGAAACTTCACAAGACCATTAAAGGGGTTTTAATTGCAAAACCTAGAAAGCAAAGAAAATGTAAATGTTGAAATGTCCTATTACATTTCCTTTAAGCATTTCTCTTTTGATTTGTGCAACTTAGATAACAACATGCAACCTTTTCCCTGAAATTAAACAAATGGACTTCTTGAAAAATAAGGTTTCTAGAAGTTGCTTAGCAACTTTCAAAGTACTTTTTATTAAATTGAAAGATTCTTCTCTTAGTTTAGGCTTTAAAATATGCAGCAGCCTAACCATCCTAATCACCTTTTTACAAGTTAGCAAGAGTTGCTTTTTTGTCCATTTGTCCATTATATTTTGCATACTTTAAAATAACAGAATGAGATACCAGGCCTTTGGTTTTCCACTCTGAAGTGTGAACCTCCAAGCCACAACTGGAGTTTGGAACTGGAGTGACAAATGTTAGTCTAGTTAGAGCACTCATAGATGAATGGCAGATAAACATATTAGATACTTGTAGATCCAGAAGAAAGGTTCAACATGTGAACTTACCATGTGAAACATGAAAACCTGAAATAAAAGCAAATCTTTCCCACTGTACTTCTGGGGATTCCTCAGTGAAGGACAGATAGTGTGTCATGATCTCTGGTCTGTATTTTCAAGACCGGCAATGGCAAATTCCCTTCTTGTTTCCTTGTCCTTAAGACATACTATATTTTCTACAATAATTCATTGCAATACAAAATTATGTAGGACTTCATAGAGTCATTGAATAGTTTGGGTTGAAAGGGACCTTAAAAATCACATGCTTCCAGACCACCCTGCTGTGGGCAGGGACACCTTCCATCAGACCAGGTTACTCAGACCTCCATCCAGCCTGGCCTTGAACATTTACAGGAATGGGGTGTCCACAGCTTCTCTGGACAACTTGTGCCAATGCCTCACCACTGTCACAGTAAAGAATTTTTTCTTAATGTCTAATCTAAATCTACTCTCTTTTGGTTTGAATCCATTCCCCCTTGTCCTGTCACTGCATGCTCTTGTGAAAAGTCCATCTCCATTTTTTTTGTAGGCTCCCTTCAGGTACTGGAAGGCTGCAATTAAGTCACCCCAAAGCCCTCTGTTTTGCCAGGTGAATAAACCAAATTCTCTTAGCCTTTCCTCATGGAAGAGGTGCTCCATTCCTCTAATCATTTTCTCTGGACTCACTCCAGCAGATTGATGTCCTTCCTGTTCTGGAGACGCCAGAGCTGGGTACCATACTCCAGCTGGGATCTCAAATAAGCAGAGTAGAGGGGCAGAATCACTTCCCTCAACCTGTTGACCATTCCTTTGAAGTGATGCAGGACATAGTTGCCTTTCTAGGCTGCAGCATTCTGCAGTATTCTAGACTTTCAGTATTTCAATAGTCCATTCCTACTCACGTCTTCAGGAAGAGTTGGTAAAACTTAGCATTGGAAACTCTAGCCTGGCACGTGGCTTCTGAAATATCTCCTCTGAAAGTTAATTCAGGCCCATGTGCCAAGAGAATCTGGCTTGACATGGCAAATTCAGTCAATAAGCAAAGGAACTTACTTGACAGTAGCAGAGCACAAAAGCAAAACAGAGCCTGAGATCAGGCTTTGCTTGGGACCCACATGCTGATAACACTAGCTGATAACAGTAGCCTTGTTTCAGTGCAGAGGAGTAAACCACAATCATCTTTCTCATCCTCAAAAAGCATGTCACCTAGAGGACTGCCACACATCAGGAGCAGTTTTTCTTCTTCTGCCTGTGTACAGTAATGTCTTTGCTTCTTATGCAAGACTTCCTGTTGCACACAGCACATACAAAACTCAAGACCCTACTGGCATGAAGGGTTGTCCTACTTATGAAAAAATGCACAGTTATACAGAACAGTCTCTAAATCATAAGCCAAGTTATTTAAGTGTACTCATTCAGTGCATAAAACCAGTTCCCACTGGTCATATAATTTATGCAGAGAACATTTGAAATTTCTACAAGGTACTGAGTTCAAGTATCTTGCAAAAACTGCCTCAAAAGACTTACTGTTATCAATGAGCAAAGAAACAAAACAAATAATGCAATTGGCAAAAAACTCCTGTCCTTACTAAGTATAAACCAAGTACATACATGCATCCAGATTTGAGGATTATTTAATGAAGATAAATATGGGCAAAGGGAGCAGTGTTTTTGGTCCTATTTAAATAGTAAATCAACAACTCAAAAAAAAAACCAAAAAAAAACCAGATCTTTTTCCTCATGACTTCAGTAATTTATACAGCTCCTACCAGTTCATTACTAATTAATTAATTAGTTGTGAGATTATCGGCTCCTCCAAACTTCAAGCAGACTTTTCAATGGTAGTGAATAAATTCTAGATGTCAGAAGGAAGCTTCAAAGTAATTTCTAACCAATAATCCTAAAAGAAGATTGAAAAACTCCATTTCTTGACAGTAATGTTATTTCTGATGTGTAACGATAACACTGTGAATCAATATTGTTCTTTACTCTTCTTTTTCAACTTCAGCTAATAGTTCCGAAAAAAATCTGAAATAATTGATTTTTTTAAAATGAACATGCCAAGCTGGTATCTAACTTGGCATATGTTTTTGTGAAATAAATTCTAAAAATTTGTAGAGAAAATATGTTGTCAGGTGATCTATTCTCTGTCAGTGAAAGAATGTTCCTCATATTTCATTATTCTCTAGAGGTTTTTTTGCAAACGTGGCATCAAATAATTAGATTCATGGAGCTTCTAGCATTTACTTGAAGAATCTTAAGAATTTTTTCCTCCAGTTTTCAGCAATCAGGATAATTTCAAGAACATTTAAACCCTATTTTAACGGCTTTTTAGTGTTGGTCTATTTCTTCCAATGACAATCCAGGGCCATCAGGCAAGGACGGAAAGATTCAATGGAGTCTGGCAAGCAGGAATGACAATGGAAGTGTCAGAAACTCTGTTGTGTTGTAGGAAGAGAGGGTGAGGCAGATAGGTCACTTCCTTCCCACATACACTTCTTATACACACTTGTTTACACAGGTCCCGATGCCCAAGTTTCTTCCTGTAAACTAACAACACTATTACACAATTTCAAAAGGGATCATGGTGGAGTTGTCCAGGAAAGGTCTGGATATCTTTAGGTTCTACATGAAAAAAGGCAGAAAGCACTTTTCTGCTTTGGTTGTAAGGGCATGTGTCAGAAAACTCTTAGAGACATTGACAAATATGGCTTAATGTGCTGCAAAACAGAGACAGTGTTCAGACACCTGTAGACTTGCATTAATTTCTGTAGTCATCTGTCTAGGTAATGCAAGCTGTGGCCCACTTCATCTTCAGGGTAAGAATTATGTAGGCTGGAAATCAATAGTACAATCCTGTTCTTGCAAGGCATTTCTGCTTGTTTGTCTTCACTTCTGTTAGGCTTTCTTTCCTTTGTTGTCTTTTCTTTTTCCTTCTGCTGTCTTAATGTTGCTGTTGCTGATGCTGCTGTTCTGCTTGAATCAGGAACCAAAAAAAAAATTACTTCTCCTAGTTTCTCCACTTTTTTTGCAGTTTCGGCACCACTCAGACTAATGGCACAACCTTCAAAGCAACAACTCTGGGCTTTCCATAGTTGAATCCTGAAGATGCGATACTAACACACCACAAAGAGAAAGAAAGGACTTTGCCTATAGGTAATGTGCAGTTTTCACTGAGTTAATTTGAGCTGGCAGGAACCGGCTGTAGTGTTTGAGTGACAGAATTT
Organism: Campylorhamphus procurvoides; assembly: GCA_013396655.1. Taxonomy (NCBI): domain Eukaryota; kingdom Metazoa; phylum Chordata; class Aves; order Passeriformes; family Dendrocolaptidae; genus Campylorhamphus; species Campylorhamphus procurvoides. The sequence continues at coordinate 40,579 of WBMV01005184.1, read as the reverse complement.
ACCCTATACAAAATGGAAATTGGTGTAGAGGACAGGAGCACCAGAAACATGAAAATCTTTACTAAAGATGAAGAAGGATATCCTATTTGGAGACAAAACTGTGGAATAAGCCCTCTTAGCCATAAATATTTCAGGTGTTTCTACAGGGAACTGAAACCCACCGCTGATTTGGGTTTTTTTTAAACAGGGATATTATGACTACTGTTTTCTGCTACTACTGTGTTTAGTTGAGTATTCCCTACTACTGTTATACACTGATTCATGATTTTCTTTAAACATGAACTTAAAGGGGTTCTATTCTGCTGTGTTGTCACTTGGTTTTATTTGTTTGGGATTTTAGTTTGTCTGGTTGGGGCTTTTTTTTTGGGGGGGGGAGGCGGTTTGGTGTGTGGTTTTTTTTTTTGGTTGGTTGGTTTTTTTTTCTTTTCTGTATTTTTTTTCCTTATTACACTCAAGTAGATTCTACATCTAGGTGAAGGCAGTATTATCCTCGTCCCCTTTCCCTAAAATAAAAAGTAGTTCTTCTGAGTGTCACTCTCCTTCAGGAAGGTCGGCGCAATCTGTTGAGGATTAGGGACACATTGTATGCAGGAAGAAAGTTGTCAGGGTTTAGATCAAAGTCGGGGCAGGTGGTGGTGGAGGGTGGGCAGGGGAGTGGGGAAAAAAAGAAATAACCAACCTGATCTCAGAGACTGCAAGGCATTCAGCCCCTTCTCTCTTAGGGTAACATGTATCTTTTCCCCACTACTTTCAAGGAGTTGGAATAATTATTTGAAAAATAAGGGAAATCGTTTCATAAGGCTTCAAACAATACTGAGATTTAGGTACCCATCATTCCAAGCTGAAGCCTTAGTAAAATATTGGCCCCTTTTTCACCTCTCAGACTGTCAGAAAATTCTTTGCATTTTCTGTTTCAGAAAACCCTACAAATAATGGATAGTTCCTTTCAGAAATTGCCAATAACACTCCACTCTTCCCAGGTTTTTCAAGCTCACAGTAGTGGCTGGATAGATGAGACCATCACGAGCCAGAGATATCATCAGCACAGAACACTCTGATATTTATTTAGATTCTGAAAAAGAGCCTTCTTGGTTATTTTCCTAAAATAATTAAAATGCATCACTTAAGTTCCGATTTGCTAAAAAAAAAAAAAAAAGCGTGGGAGCATAAATGTTTTGGCTCTGAGATGACAGTAAATATATCTTCACATCATGTTTTTATTTTACCGTTTCCAATGCATCTATACTTCCCAGCCCCTTCCCCTCCCCCATTAATTTCTGAAGTGTCTGAAAGAGCCCCGGAGCTCACAGCATTATCTTTCCCCTCTTTACGGAGGGATATCAAATGTACTACCTTCCCCCTTTGCACGCCTGGTGACGGGATGGAGGAATCGGTTCAGCCGGGGCGTAGGGGCCCGCAGTGGCACACGGGGCAGTGCGGTTCTTGGCGTGCGGCCGCGGAGGAGCCGCTCACCGGGGCACTGCTCACTGTGGCGCCCGTCCGCGCTGCCGGCGCGGAGCTTCCCAGCGGCGGGGCCGGCTCAGGCAGCGGAGCCCGCAGGCACTGAGCCGGAGATCGTGCTTACCCCGTCTGTGCGGGTGTCGGGTCCGGCTTGGGCTTTTGATGATGGTTTGTTGATGGGTTTTTTACCCGCAAAACAGGTCGTGGGGGCGTTACCCCAAATTCCTCCACTGCTGACTGGCTACACCAGGATAGAAGTTTCTTGGATTAAACTAGGGGAAAATATATGTACACGTTAATTTCAGTCTTCGTTCTCCTCCAAAGATGAGAAATGTCTGCTATTTGCAGGTTATGCAGAGAAACCAGCCCTGTATTAATTTAAGAAGGGTAACTCCAGCACTGCTTGTGATGTTCATTTGCAATTTCTACACACTGGCTATTATGTGCAGGGAACTAATCCTGTCTTGCCTTGAAAACAGAGCTTTCACTTAGCTCGCTGCACTCCTCAGATTTCCTTTATAAGAGAGCCGTTGTTTTGCTGGGATTTTATGATTTTTAATAACATTGCGTAGATATTTGAATGCACCCAGCATGTGTGTAGAACTTTCTTTTCTTTTTTTTTATTTCTTTTTTTTATTATTATTTTTTTTTCTGCCTTTTTCTCTCCTGAGCCTTTGAGGTCCTGCCGTGCTTCCTTTGCTGCCGTGGGACGGAGAAGTTGGGAGCACCCCTATTTTGTTCCTCTCCCTGTTACAGCTGCCGGAGGTGAACAGTAGTTCGTAGGTATGGTATAAGGGCCAACCCTTTTACACCCTGGATCGGTGTCGGGTCGTGGAGCACCGCCGAGGTTTAATTGCATCCATCTGCTGGCATTTACTGAAAGAGTGAGCGATATGGGCTATGCTACACACCGGGGAATTGGTCCCTGGGATAGCTGGCAGTGCCTGTCCTGTTAGGCAGATACTAAGTCGGTAAAAAATCAGACAGGATTTTCTCCGGCCGCTAAACTCAAAGTCCTGAAATCCTGAAACCGCTGAGATGAAGCAAGCCCTTGCCTCTGCGACGCCTTGTAAGCCAAGACTGGCTCCTCCGAGGAAAGAAAACCCAGAGGTCGGCGCAAGAGACCCCGGCCCATCCAGCCACATTTTCCCAGAACACCAAGAGCACCCGAAGGTAGAAAGTGACCCATCAGTCCCGAGCAGGGTCAAATCGCGTTTAGGCCGAGCCTGAGGGGATGGAGAATCTGATAGTAGCTAGTAAGACGCGTTTAAAGCGTTTATTGGCATTATGGCAATACAGTGCACGGTCAAAAACATTGCAAGAAGTTACAGGCTCGTCTACGACAGCCTTTCCCACCGAGCCCGAGGAATAAGCTCCACATCTACACGAAGTGACCAAAGGAATGAAATAATGTTTGCAATTTTGGTGGGTTTTAGTCTATATCGTCCTGCCTCTCCCACTTTGCACCCGCCTTCCCTATCCTACCCCCTGCCCCGGGGCAGATTTTGTTCCCTTCGATTGCTAGGCGATTATCGAAGATCCTGCTTTAACCTCGGACACCTGCCTGTGAGATTTCGATACCCATTATTTTATAAAGTACGCTCCCTCGAGTCGGCCGGCATTCTGATTTCATGGCGGCATCTCGGAGCGCTCCGGTGGCTCCTCTGCCTCTCATCAGGACGCTAGCCCCTTTGACAACGAAGCCTCCGCTTCCTCCGAGGACACGATAGACGCGTGTTAACACTCCAGACAGCCACTAACTTCTCCGATCTCTCCCTCCCCATTGCCCCAATCCCCGAAGTCTCCACTCCCAACCCCACCTTCACCACCCCATTTTTCTTTTTGGTTCCAGTGAACAAAAACCGGTATTTGGTGCCAACACACTGTCCTGCGCTGCTTTTGCATCAGGACTTCGCAGACCTCATTCATCACGGATCCTTCTCCCGGACAGGTCCCACTTTGGCTGTCAGGCTTTTCTCGTCACGTCACCTTCTTCCTCCACAGATACCTAATCAGGGAGAGAGCACATCCCAGGCACAGCCACAGGCAGAAAAGTCCGCCCACCCCCACCTACCCGTGTTCGCTGCGACCTCCCTTCAAGCCCCATGACTTGGGCTTCTCAGGGCTCAAGAAACACAGGAGCAGAGAAACGGGGCCCACCAGTGCAGAAGCTAGTGCTAAAACAGCTTCCTCGGGTCCCAAATCACGAATTTCCCCAAGCATAACACGACAGCAACAGATACCTTTCGACGGAACTGTTCATATCAGTCCCCGCCAAAATATTTGGCAACGCTGGAGAGCTATGCTGCTGAAATAGCTAACGGCAACTGACGGAAGGTTAGGAAATGCTGAACGTCTGGTTAGTGGAGAAGGGGAAAAGGAAGCATCGAGGAGAGGTTTTTCAAGAGCTCCTAAAATAAAGCCCCACTAGATCACTGTTTTTGTCAGAAGAAAGGTATGAGGACATCTGTTTAACCCTTTTATTAGTGTTTCTAAAAGCAGGAAAGAAGGTACAGTCTTTAAGAGATGGTTCATGACTTTAGTGATGACTCATCACACCGGTTAGTACCTTTTCAACTGTCGGTTACTGCAAGATGTTCATGAAAGCATTTAAAAAAAATAAATAAAATCCACCAACCAAATAAAAAAGAAACTGCAGGCCCAGACTCCCGTGAGTCACTGTGTTTTGTAACTAACTAGGCTCAACTAACTCTGAGTGTCTATGTGTGTTTGTATTTTCATTGTCAAAGAATAAGCGTGTATGTTCTTCACATGTTAGATTTGCAGTTTCGTGTTCATTTCTACATTCCCTAATGATCCATCCCACACAGGTGTCTAAAAGCACCTACAGATTGTCTCCCATCTTTCTACTACTCTAATGTGACACACCTGCCTACATTTTAGGGGTAAATAATTTGAGACAGATTTATAGTTCAGCCCTCTCAGCAGACAGGAGGAGAGGTCTGTGTGAATATAAATTCAAGAATGTAATTTTTCTCAAACAAATAATCTGTTCCCTTTCAAATATAATTAATGTTTTGATAGTGCATTTCTTGTACGTGAGAGATACAAAACCAGAGGCAACCTCTTGGATCTCTGTATATTTTCAACAGGAATTTACAGTACCTATCTTATGAATGTGACAGATAGAGTGTTTTAAACATTTAGAATTTTATTTATTAGCAGAACTACAGCAGGAAACTGATAGATCTTTACTATCCACCATGCCCATTTTACGCACGGTTTTGTTGCAAAGGAAATTGCAGTTGCAGGAGAAGGGTATTAGTCTTTCACTGGAATGAGAAATGTTTCCTAGCTCTCAGGATGCAGACTTCTGTCCTGTTGTGCTCGGGAGGCACATGTCCTTGCGCTTTGTCTTTCATTCTCCTCTCTCGTTCCTCCGTGGGGCAGAGCCTGTGTATCTTCTTTTCTCACATAGGGAGTTAAGGAAAACAGTGGGAACATTTCGGGTTTGACAGGCTCTAGCGTTCAGACTAGTCGGGGCAACGACGTGTTTCAAGTCACATAGTTTGAACAAAGCCTTGTTTGAAAATGCCCAGAACATTCGTCAGATGCTTGTTAAATACTGTTATATGATCGTATGGATCATTAGTTTTAGATGTGCTACCAAATCCAGTGGGGCCGAGTTATCTTTTTTTTTTTCCCTTTTTCACCTCACTCCCTCTCATTTCTTGTCTCTCTCCTTCCTTTCTATCACTGGTTTCAGAGGAAGGTTTACAAAGTGATTCTGACACGCTTGGGGACACAAAATTCGCTGATATCCATTATCAATGCCTATATCCTTTCTAAAGCACAACACCAAATTTTCTCCGTGGGAAAAAAAAAACAGTTATGTTTTAATCCAAGTGCTATGAACGCTGGAAATCGCCTTGAGATTAAAGACATATGGACACTCCTATCCAGTTCATCAATGGCCAGATTCAACGTCTACAAGTATCAAAAGTAAACTTCACACTTATATCACTGCATTGGGTCTCCATTATAACTATAGTTACATAATACATCTTGCCATGCCTTTTATTTTCCAGTGTCACATTATTTTTGAAAAATCGAGTATTAATCGGAAGAATGGAGAAATGTTAAAAAGCTTTTGTTTCCAGCTGGGGTTGCCTTGCCTTGCCTCGCTTTACTCAAACCGACATTTTCAAAGAAAGAGAGTACACATCTGAAAATGACTCTTCATAGAAACACCCATATCTGTAGTCGGTATGAAAGTCTTTAGCAACAATAAACATTCGGAATATGCACAATTACTAACCTTAAGAAAGTAATCAATGGACTTAAAAGTGTGGCGTTTGCTTTTTCAAAATAGTGCAAGGGTCTCTAGTTGTACAGGAAACAGACCTGGCTATTCTGATGTCAGGCTTTAAAAAAGAATAACAACACCTCCGAAATTTCTAATTTGTCTCCTGAATTTATAGTCTCTGGATAGATTATTACAGACCCACAGAGTGTTATCTCCCTGGACAAGAGTAATATAACTTGGATTTGGAGTATACAACATTTCAACTTCCTTTTAATTTTATCATATATGTTTTCAGGTTTTGCCTTTACTTGAAACTCCTAAAATGTCTTGTAAACACCGGAACACTATGACAGAGATAACCTTAGTTCAATACAAAGTTACCAACCTCAGTCATTGAGATCCAATTAATTCGATGTTTGCCTCCAGTGATCTGTGAAAAAAAAATAAAACAAAAAACCCAACAAACAAAAAAAAACATACAGAGAGGGGGGCCACGGACATACAAAAAAGGAAAATATTTACCGCATTGATATGATATTATCTAGAGAAATGTCAGATACACACTTTATAACTATTGTCTTTAAGAAGAATAAAAATAACTTTGATACCTCTGGGATAAGCAACTGGTCTTTTTTCGCCAAAGGCTAACATTAGGGACGATCGCACTTACGTTCAGAAAATATTGTTATTTTTCTTAATGGGGAAAATTGGACTCCCGCGACTTAGATCTGTGGTTTTTAGAACTGGGATGGAAATTGGACTGACACCACTTTTCACTTTAACAATCGGATTTCGTCAGGGTACAAGTTGTTTGTTTAACCCGACAGCTCCATGCACCCCGTCGCACGCTTTTACACACTCATTAAAACGATTATTCACGACCTGTCGAGTGTTTTCTCGTTCATTCACAGGAAAGACTTAGCGCTCTAAGATTCAAGCGCACACGGTCAGTTATACTACTGGCCGAGGGGAGAGATTACTTATCTCTGTGATCATCTGATGAGAGGCCGTCTTATCTCTACAGGTTGTAAAGCAGCAGTTCCTGGAGGTAAACGAAGGAGAAAAAAAAGTCCTCCCTTCTCCCCGACAAAATATGCCGCAAGCAAAAGACGAGGAAGAGAACCGAAGAAAAGTTCAGTACCCCGCGAGGGTCCTGAACCCGATTCCCACCCCTTAGCTTAGGCTCCCGCGGCGCCGCTCCCTGGGCTAGCGGCGGGCAGGGCGGCGGGGGCTGCGCCCCTCGGAGCAGTGCGGCCGGCGTGGGCAGCGGGGTCGGGGCCTTCCCTCCCTGCACCTGGCTCTCACACCGTCCCCTGCCAGTTATCCCTAGTCTCGAGCTTGCTCCCCTCTACCCAGCTGCCTGCGTCAGCAGAGTCGAAGCGGAGGGAGGAAAATATTGATAAAGCAGAGCCCTCTCGGAAACGGCTACGAAAGCAAATGCGAGTGTCGGGTGGAAAAGAAAGTATTAAAAAAATAGATCAAAATGTCAGCCTTCTGGGGTCCTGGGAGTGGATGGCTGAAAACCAGGCCGTTTAGCAGACTGTCTGGGGCAATTCCTTCTGGTCAGATTAAATCACTAAACAAAAAACCAACTTAATATATGGCCTGCTTTGACCACTTTGATATTTGGATGGTGATGCCTCTATTTTGCTTTGTTTGGTAGACTTTATTCTTTTCATATATTGGTTCCTCATTTCGATATTCAGGTTGCCTCCATCTATGGAGATTACATTCCATCTATGAGGAAACCCCAGAGGCCGCTCTGTTGCTGGGAAGGTGTTTTGCACATACAAAGGAAGCCGAGGGCCCGGAAGGCGAAGCACACATCAACTTCTGTTCAGCCTCTGCGGATCCAGAAACGCAGTTTTATTTGGAAAATATCTAAACATAATGCCCCTTTATTTAAATGAAGCGACCCCGAATGCAACAAGGGATTTTAATCTGAAACGGTTTCCTAATTGCTCGAAAGGCAAGCACGTATAAGTAATTTGTTAAACTTACTGGATTGCAATAATCCACTATCAGGTTAGCTAAGAATGGATCTGTCAAGTGTGTTTCCCAGTCTAAGCTCTTTCTTTCAAACCAATCTGGTAAAATAATTAGCAGACAAAGAACCCGAAATATGTAAGAAAATGCCTAAAGATCTGCATAAATAAACATACTAATCAATAGCAAGCTACTCAACACTTGTCTCATTGATGAAGAGACAATCGATTTTGCTGTTCCAACCTGCAATCAGAGATCTATAGTTAATCATTAGTACTTTTACCTTTACTAATTTAATAATAAAAATAGGGCTAGTAAGTCCTACCTTCCCACCTAAATACAAATTATAGTGATGACATAAATAAAGGCAAGTTATATTTCCCAGTAAAACAAACAACTTTGTTCAAGCAATAAACAAGCAAGAAAGAAAAGGGACATGCAGAGCTACCTTTCCTGGTGACTGCTAGAGGACACTTTACAGTCAGAAAAGATTGGAGAAATACATACATGCCTATACACAAACGTATATATACACGTGTGTATATATACAGCTTTAGAGAGATAAGTATAGTGGGAAAAGTTCATTGATAAAACAACAATGCCATTTTTATTTGCATCATTCTCATCAGTTTTCTCATAGACCCGCATGAGTGTATACATATTATATACTTATAAAAAAACCCTTGCCATTTTGTACCATTGTGAGTATGGAAGGAAATCTAGACTGCATCTAAATTCCTCTAGATGCACTAGGCATCAGAAGTACATCTCAGAAATCTAAAAGGAGATTTACTTATCACTAGTGTGTTTTAAAGTTACCTATGTACTATAGCATTAAATAGTTGATTATGTGATGTGCTTAACTGTATTCCCCCGCAGACCTCTCTAATAATCTGTCCCACCTTTGTTTCATTTGGGGTCTAGTGAAAAGTCCAATTGGTGCCATCATCTCCATTTGGAAATGTACTGGTGTGCAGATGCAAGTGTTTGAGTGTGCAAGGAGCATAAAAGGAGGGGAAACGCATCTTAGAGTATAGATTTTTGCTTCAAAAGAATAATTTGGTAACCAGTGAATATCACCCGTATTTAATTTACAAAAATATTGCATTCCTTTTGGACATGCCATGCTTCATAATGAGGTTATGCTTATTTTTTATACGAATGCAACTTTTTTCCTTCCTCTCTCTCTCTCTCTTTCTCTCTTTTTTATTTTTTTTAGCTGTCTTTTAAGTCTGGGAAATAATTCCTCATTTTTTCACTCTACAGCCAGACTTCAGCCTGATTTTTTGGCAGATACGTGTCTCCTCTTGGATATGATTAATTCAGCAGACCACCTGATATTAAATAGTTTCGATCAGATAAATTCTGAGTAAAAGCAGAGGCAAAGTGGGGGTGTGGGGATGGAGGGCGACGGAGAGGTGTTCTCTTCCTTCCACAACACTGAGGGGCTAACAGTTTGGAGGGCTGCCAAGTTAGTGGGGAGCTTGGCGAGGTCTTCCCCGCGGGCAGGCCGCGGCAAACCCCAGTTCTCCTCCACCGTTAAGGGATTGCTGCCGGGAGAGCCCCGATGGGGAAAGGCTCCTTTCATGCGTTCCTACCTCCCTGTGAAAGATGACCCTGCGAAATCATTTGTAAAGCACTCTGAACTCACTACCGGGGTTGGGGGCGGGGGAAGAAAGAAAAAAGAAAAAAAAAAAGAAAAAAAAGCCAAAAAACCCCAAGAGATCCCAAGATTCGTGTCGCCTTTGTAATTCAAATTTCAGATTGCTTGGCCAGGCGGCTCCGGGCTAGGAGAGGTTTCACCTCTCAGGCTTAGGTTAAGCAGTTCTTTGCAGCTAACTTTACAGGGATGCTTTACTCACCTTAGGGTAGGGTGACAATGGCAGGCTTTTCTCAGACTCCCTCTCGTTTAGTCTTTCCTCTCAAATCACGGATAACCCCAAATACACTTGGAGGACTCCCTGGAGATAATTCTTTGAAATGGACTTTGCATCCATTTCCCCAATTGAGAGTAGCAAATCCGCTCGCTTTAGGTATAATTCGCTAGCCTGATACTATATTCTGTTACACGGTNCCGGCGGGGCGGCTCTCCCGCGGGGCAAGAGCGCCCCCAGCCCGCGGGACGCGCAGCGCCGATGCCGCGCAGGGCCGGTCCCCTGCCTCGCCCCGCGGACACGCGTGTCCAGGCACGGCGGCGCCACGCGGGGCGGGAAGCCGAGAGGGCCTGGCAGCGCCGGTCCCTGCCATCCCGGAGGCACGCGAGTGTGGGTGCCGCTGTCCGCAGCGCGGGGCGTGGGGACCTCCACCCGTGCCCTGCGGAACCCACGGGGCATCCCCGGACAGGTTTGCACCGGGCACACAACANTCCTTAACTCCAGTCAACATGGTTCAACAGGCTCATTATGATCACTATTATGGCGAACTGTGTATTGATGACATGGGCTAAACTTCCAGAATGGACGAAGTATGTAGAGTAAGTATACTTAAATTGGCTAATAAATTTTAAAGTGATTTAAAAATGAAAAGCAAATTAAGAGCTAGACCATGTAGTTTTAATTACCCTTCTGTGTAATACCAGTATTCTCCTTTTTCTTACTGGATCTTGGTCCTAGCTGCAACTCCAAGCAGCAGAGTTCATCAAAATGTTTGTACAAACAGTGTTTTTATGCATTCTCTCTCTTGAGCTGTTCCTTTATCATTAGGGCGGGGAAAAAAAAAAAAAAAAAAAAAAAAAAGAAAAAAAAGCCAAAAAACCCCAAGAGATCCCAAGATTCGTGTCGCCTTTGTAATTCAAATTTCAGATTGCTTGGCCAGGCGGCTCCGGGCTAGGAGAGGTTTCACCTCTCAGGCTTAGGTTAAGCAGTTCTTTGCAGCTAACTTTACAGGGATGCTTTACTCACCTTAGGGTAGGGTGACAATGGCAGGCTTTTCTCAGACTCCCTCTCGTTTAGTCTTTCCTCTCAAATCACGGATAACCCCAAATACACTTGGAGGACTCCCTGGAGATAATTCTTTGAAATGGACTTTGCATCCATTTCCCCAATTGAGAGTAGCAAATCCGCTCGCTTTAGGTATAATTCGCTAGCCTGATACTATATTCTGTTACACGGTATTGAAGAGAGGGAGGAGGGGAGGTTACTAGTACTTGCTTTGGTTATGTATTTATTTTGGCAGTTTGATTTATTTTCTTAATTTCTGTTTTTCGAGTTTTCGCTGGTTCGTTTTGCCCCAGTGGAGCGAGAGGTGCATTTAGTGATTCCCTTCCTGGATCATGCTGGACCAGTTCTTGGGAAGAGGACTTTAAACGCCGTTCCCTAAGGCAACTTCTGTCTCTTAGTGGCTAGAAGAACACAAAGCTAAGTCTGCATGGAGAAGGATACTTCAAATTTTTCCTCCTTTCTGAAGGGAAGAAGGCGACACGAACTCAAGCTTTCCGATTACAAACGCCCGCCGCCNCGGGTCTGTCAGAAGTCACCGCCGGCGTGTGCTGTGCGTGTGCGAGCGCGCGTCCCCGTGCACGGATGCCGGTTCCTGCGATGCAGAGACAGGCGCTCGATACCGCTGGCCCCTGCGCTGAGCTGTCCCACACAGCGTCAAGGAAAACTCAACTCGCTGCATATTAAAAAAATTAATTATTTTCATGAGGTCAAAATTGCCAGGAGCAAAGGGATCAAAGTTATCCGCCGAGTGGGACACGCGTCGTGGCTCTTCCCCCGCGCCACGTCGGGACAGCAAAATAAGAATAAGTCGTTCCACGGAGGGCCCCATCTCGGGTCCTGCCCACGCACCCGCGCGCCTGCCCCCACCGGCAAGGAGGAGCACGCTGAGCACATTAGTTGTATTAGTCGTTTAAACTTCCGTCCCTATTCCGAGATTTCGGTTTGCGGCACATAAATCCCACATATACAGAACGCGGTCACGGAATTTGGGGAGTGGGAAGACAAAGGGAGAGTGCCTCGAGCTCACCCATGATTAAGAACTTTGCCCGCAATCGGTTGTTAAGGGCGCGTTTTCTCCGCTGGAGCACGCATAGAAAAACCCAGCCGTTTTAAATGTCCGGCTCTTTATCGATCTCCCAAAATTTTTGTCTTTTAGTCACTTTCTTGGAAATTTTGGGGTGTTAGCACTCTTAACGCAATCCCGAAAGGTAGGAGAAGCCTGTAGGTTTTTCTCAAATGATAGGCTCAGGGGTTTTTTTAGAAATAATTCATTACGGAATCCTCCTATACTAGTCATACTAAAATCGTCTTTCATACAGCAGAGATGAGTCAAGGCTCAAATTTCCGCCCGGAATGAGTAGTGGCGGAGAATTTTGCCTAGCCCCGTAATATTTCTGCGCTGTGACAAAAAAAAAAAAAAAAAGATCAGAGTACGCTCAGGGATCTGCAGGAACTGCGCTCTCTCCCGTCCTGGTACCAGTGGACAAAAATCGCGCGCGTAGTTACTTGATTCCTGAGGGTAAAAGAGGAGTAAAATACACACTCACCCGGTGCCGGCGGAGGACTCCCATCCCCAAGTTCCAACGTACGCCTTTCTTGCAGGTAGAGGCGGCTTCTCCTGGAATCTTAAAAAGGCAAACACAACATTGCACCCCTGTGACTTTCTCTGACATTAGTGGCAAAAAAGCGAACAAAGAGCACGTTAATGAAACAAGCTAAAATATCTGCAGATTAACCATAACAACTGCTAAATCGGCGAAGAAACTTCTAACTTACCAATTGAAACGAAAGAGCCCGAGCAGAAGGGAGGAGGCCGGCAGAGGAAACACTTTGAGAAGACACCAAAAACAAACAAACCAACCAACAAAAAAAAAAAAAGAAAGAAAAGAAAAAAACCGAAGACCAAAAAAAAAATAAGACAGAGAAGAGAGAGAGAGAAAATCCTGTCATTAGGCACACTCAGTTTTGGTGTAACTGGTGCTTTGAAACTGTTCTTCGGTTGCACGGGCGATCTGCTTATCGGGGGCACAGAGAAACAGTACATTTAGGGAGAAGTCTCTCATCTCTATGCATTCGTATCATATGGATCTATTCTGTGGGAAGAAGAGGTAGGGGAGGTTTTCTTGAAGTGCACCTACCCTTCTGGCGGGAAGACTTGCCGGGATTGCTGGGCAGGTTTCTTCTGGAGGGTCCCATCTCTCTGGAGTAGCTGCAGTGGAGTTGAGGGCAGGTTCTCCGGTGAGGTAGGAATGTGCAGGAACTCCGCCCTCTGGGCACAGTCACACAAACCCAACAAAACAGACATAGCCAGCCCTAAAGCCTCTATTGATCTTCACCTTCACCTCTTTCTAACCCACTTCTCCACCACATTTTGACCCGTTTACCTAGGCACCTTCACCACGGGGCGGGGAGGGGGGGTATTCAAAACAAGGACATTTCCCTGCGCAGAACTACAGAGAACCTACTACAGACACTAGTGCAGTGGATAGACACCTCTGCAGGGCTCTGTATGTGTGTATGTGTATATGTATCTATACATATTTATTGCAAACCGTTGAATTTTTATCCGTTTAATATGTGTGCGCATATACTTTCTCGGGCGGGTGTATTATTCGCGATCACACAATTAAGTGCAATAGTGGTGATTATCTACAGGCAGATTTTTTTGTTTGTTTCCAATCCTAAGCGAAAATACGAACAATTAAAGAATATAGTCGCTAATAAAACAATTCTTGATCAATGTTCTTTCTTTAACAAAACTATGATGTGGTTCAGTCAAAATGTAACCGGAGTTCAGTGGGAGTTTTGCTTCAGTGAATAGTGAATTCATGGTGATTGAGACTTCATATTGACACAAGTGGTGAGGGGGTGTGTACCTGAATCATGATTTCTGACATAAATCTTAATATCAACAGCAGAAGTTATAAAGAGCAAAATGACGTCCCAGTTAAACTATTTTTTCAAGTACCGGATTAAAAAAATTATCACTCCTCCCAACATTAGTTTTGTGCCATTTAAGGCAAATTAAGTTTTTGTTCACTTTCTTTTAAACCCTTTCGTAAGAATACGTTCCACATAAAGGATGTTTTTTTACTGTAACGAAAGAAAAATACTAAAATATGGCAAAAATTGTTAAGCCAAATATTGCGTTGAGAATTCGAGTTGCTGTTTATTATGCCTCAAACATATTTGCGAAAGCAATCTCGTAGCCGTAATTGGGAGTTTCTTGATGAGCAGATTTCTTCTCCTACGATATATGCGAGCAAAGTTAATCACCTCAAACATCAACTAGGTATATAACAATAGCTCCTTAATTCGATAAAGATAGCCCGTCCCCCATAAACATTCTAAATTAGGAAATGCTAAGGAAACGACGCTAAGACACCTCGTCATTCTATAAATGTGCATACTAAAACCAAAAAAATCCTGAAAACTTAGCTTGAGAATTTGACATATAAACCATCGCGGAAACAAGTGTCAGGTAACAGAAATACTGTATGCTAAAAAACCTAACCAAACAAAAAGCCAAACAAAACCAAGAAAACAACATCCCTCCGCCCCCCAAGCAAAACACAAACAAACAAACAACAACAAAAAACCCACAAAAAATCCTCACCACCTCACATTCAGTACCGAAGGAGCCTGTGCAAAGATTAACCCAGCAGACATCCTCAGCGAACAAAAGAGTTTATCTGGCTGGGGAGCAAGTAAAGATAAAGACATATTTGGGGCCTTAGCCGTCCTACTACAAACCATGACAACTTTAGTGGTTTAATTGTTTATTTTGGTTTGGATTTGGTTTTATTTTTTCCTTTACAAAAATGATCGCCTTACTGGCAATATGTTTATGGAAACGTGACTAAATTACCAGCTCAGCAACCACCCCTGTTCCCCGCGTAAGAGAAAGAGGGAAGTCTGTGGTACCTGAACTGCTTAGGCAGTACTTTGCTACACCGAGCCTAAAGGAGAGCGCTGGGACTGAATGGTCGCTTAAGCACGAGCATCAGGGTTACCCTTTTCAGGAATTATTGTGCATCACGCTTATCTAATTAATTCTTATTAGCCAATCTCAAACTCTGACATGGCGAGATTGTGCTTTCTTCCAACTTGACTTGTCTTTTTCCATCTTTCAGTACAGTGAAAGCAGACATTTTTTTACATTGCAAACTAAACAATACTTTACATATGTGCAATTGGATGTCCTACAGTATACAACCAGTTGCAAGTGGTAAATAATAAATAATTTCCTTTGCCATCTGCAGCCGATGCCACTCTTTTCACTTGCACAAGTACACAGAATGGGGTGTCCAGGCTTCAAGAGTTTAAATCACACCTCTTGCATTTTATTATTTCCTATAGGTTTGCTGCAAAGGAGTTTTGGGTTTAGTTTTGTGGTTTGTTTTTTTGGTTTTTTTTTAATCACTTGTTTCAATTCAATAAAGTGAAGAATATGGGGGAGGGTAGGAGCTTCCAAGTGGTGGTATCATCTCGTGATCCCCAAACAAAGCAATCGTTTTCTCGTAGTAATGATTAATTTTGAATTGCAGGAGGGAGACTGAAAGCCAAGACTATCAGAGATTGCTCTCCTTCTTCCCCACACAGTGCAGAGCTGGGTGTCCTCTCTCTCATCTGTAACCTTTCACTTCTCTATTTCCTGCAGATCTCCTTGCATCTGTTTATATATTACCTATTTTCAGGAGATTTCCCCTACCTCCCCTTATTCTTTAAGCATGACAAATATACTGTTTGCAAGAATTCAGATTTGCTACTGCCTCATTATGGCTCCCGGCATTTTTTTTCTCTTTTTCTTCTCCTTTTCTGTCTTTCCAAGACAAGCTCTTAAAAGTGTTTGTGATAACATCTCCGACCTAGAGATTATTTTTCATTGGGCCTATTGTGAACCGTCGTCGACTTACGGCACTGCTGCAGAGCCGAGTCTAGGCTACAAACGTAACAAATGAACAACTTGTCCTCTGCGGACTCACCGCGGGATCCAATTAGTTCCTAAACCTTTTGCACAAGTTTTTTAATTATTTTCCAGAGTTGAGGCTTTTATAGGCTTCCCTAAACTCATCAAGAACCCAATTCTTTTTAGGATTAAATGCTTCTTAAAATTACTAGCAGCGCTGCCCCCTTAAAACTAATGGGTTGATTCTCCGGTCAACTGAGCATTCTTACGGACGCTGTCGTGGTTTACTGGGCTTCGTCAGGCACTGAGAGAAAAAGAGCTCGGTTTCAAAACTTTACATTTAAGTGCATCCATATAGGTTTGGTTTGGGATTTTTTTGTGGCTTTTTTTTTCTTTCCCCCTAAAACGTTTAAACATCGGTATGCAAGGCAGGGTGTCACGTGACCCCCCGGCCCCCCTGCCTCCCTGCCATGGACTGAGACTTCACCCTGCTCGGCTCCTGCCCCTTCCGCCTGGCCAAAGGGACCGAGCAGAGAGGTGTCTGCCAAAAAAATAAAAACCAAAAAAAACCCCAAAACCCACAAAAAAGTACCAAAAAACCACCACCACTACTTTCATAGTATCTGAAGCCAAAGTGTTTGCAGCATCAGAAAGATATACGTACATATAGCCTAGATAATTATGGAACAATGCTCCTTTAAGATAAGGATTATATTTTGCACATATACATATCATAGCTTGCTAAACTTGATCAAATGATCATATGATAGCTGATATGTGTATGTATATATACACACATGCACATCCTTTATTAATATATCTCTAGTCATCACAGAGACAAAATAAATTACTTTCAGGAGAATAAGACTTTGAATGCATTTCAGAGATTGCAGGAAGAACTTGTACTTATAATAATGCACCTTAGCTCTTTCCCAATATATGTTTATACACTGAAATTGTATATGAATGTATATATATATACATACGTAATTTTAGGCATCTTCAGCGTAAGGAAGTTTTTAAGCAAGACATCCTACCTTGTACTAACAATTTTTAAGCAGTCTTGATAAGAGTTCTACCCCAAAATCGAGAACACAATAGTGGCCATGCTGTTTAATTAAATACCCTGATCCTTTACATTTGAAAATACTGCAGTTAAAGACAATGGAAGGGAAGGGCGCGGGGGGGTGAGTGGGTAGGAAGAAAGAAACATGTGAAAAATGGTGGACTGTATAATAAGCATCGCTCTGATCTCTCTATAACTTTAAAGCCTCTGCCACATTAGGGTTAATAAAAGAGACAAAAAACTATCAAGTATATATGAATTTAGCCTATTTTTTTATTTCTGTGTGTTCATAGTAAACATTTTTGTAAGTGACAAACACGGGCATATGACCACAGTATCACAATCAAGAAATTTTAAGACGACATTAACAATCACTCAAATTTATGCGGCTTTTGCGCAACACAGGTTACATATTTGCAAGGTTTACCTATAAGTACAATAGGTATTAACATTTCACTACATTTAGAAAAAAATAAAGATGACCTGTTAGTGACCACATACATCAAAATATACACAACACAAACTGAAGGCAATCATTAATTTTGTCCCCTTCTGATTCATTTGAACGGGCAGTGCTGCAAACTGAAATAATGTTGTTGTTTTTTTAAAATTACTCCGTACACTGAGTGCATTTTCTAAAACCCAATCTTTGGTCTAAAAGTAAACAAACAAACAAACAAAAAAATAGAACCCCAAAAAAAGCAGTTCGGTAAAGAAAACAATAAAATAATAAAAGGCCAAAAGTAGTTCTTGGGCATCTTTCAGTATTAATTCTGCTTAAATACAAATTACGTTTTAAGATTTCTTTTTATAGTTTTCATAAATTTAGTGGTTTAGTTTTGGTTTGGGTTTTTTTTTCCTTTCAAGATCTGCACCCACCGACATATCCATGATAACTTATAATACTGCAAACATGGAGAATCGGGCGGCTTTTAGTGATAGACTTATCGTATTTGAATAAAAAAATTGCAAAAGCAGTCACTATTTAGATACACATTCTACTATAATTTTGTCTTCCAAACTTCATAGACTACAATGCAATCTCCCCACATTGCACCTTGCTGACACTCCTCACCTTGGTGGAATAATAAACAACCCTAAAGACTGAACAAACGTACAGAAAATGGGGGACTTAATAAAAAATACCTGGACTTTTTTGTTTTGCTTTTTTTTCCTTTTAATTATCATTTACAATGCAAATGTGTGTAAAATGTTCACTTACAGTCTGATCCCATGGATGTTAATGTATTAAAGGGTTTGAAGAAGACCCCTGATTTTGATGTGTGAAATAATCAGAAAGTCCTCCGGAAAGTCCCGTTGTAAAACTTGGCAAAGAAGGTCTTAAGGACTCACAGGGGAGAGTGGAGGGCGCCTGCGGCGACGTGGAGGAGGAGGCTGCCCTGGCCGTCATTGAAGTGCTGCTTTGAGAAGTCATTGAAGGGTGAGGAACATGGGGGAAAAAGTAACTCGTCTGTCCTGCTAGGAGATTTACAGAGCAGGGATTTAGGGAATAGGTGCCGGAGCAGGGTACTGACAAGCCACACGGCACTGAGGCGGCCAGAGCTGCTGCTGTGAGGTGATGAGTGGCATAAGGTATCTCTCCATTGACTAGTCTATCAACACTTAACCCATTAGACGTGGAAAAGGAGTGGTTGTTTCCCAAGGAGTTTTGAGTCAACACTGAGCTGTAGGGCATGGGGTGGCTGGGGTAGGCGGACGTGGTCCCATTGTAACTCAAAGTGCTGCTGGCCCGGGGGTGGTGCAGAGAGAGGAAGGGGGACATAGGCCAGTACAAGGATCCTGCCCTATCCATGAATGTCAGTCCGGTGGAGGTGAGCCGGGCGCCCCGCTTGAAGGCCAGCTTGGCCCGAGAGGTGGTGGAGCGCCGGCGAAGCTTGCCAGTGGTACCTCCAATGAAGACGTCGTCGCTGGAGGGGTCCAACATCCAGTAGTTCCCTTTGCCCGGGTCGTCGTAGTGGCGGGGCACCTTGACGAAGCACTTATTGAGGGAAAGGTTGTGGCGAATGGAGTTCTGCCAGCCCTGCTTGTTCTCCCGGTAGTAAGGGAAGTTCTTCATGATGAACTCGTAGATGCCGTTGAGCGTGAGGCGCTTTTCGGGGCTCTGCCGGATGGCCATCATGATGAGCGCGTTGTAGCTGAACGGCGGCTTCTCATACTTGCCGTTCTTCTTCTCCCCGTCCTTCCCGCTCTCCCCGTCCTTGGCCCCCTCCGCCGCCCCCTTCTTCTCCTCCGCCGCCTTCTCCTTCTCCTCCAGCTCCGCCGTCGCGGCCGCGCCCGCCTCGCCTTTGCCCGCCAGCATGTCCGCCTTGGCCACCTCTAGGGCGCCGGAGGCGGTGGCGGCGGGGGGCGGCAGGAGGTGCTGTCCCTTCTCCTCGTCCTCCTCCTCTGCTGCGGCCGCTCGCTGGGGCTGCTGCGGCGGCGGGTGGTGGTGGTGGTGGTGGTGGTGGTGATGGTGATGGGGGTGGTGGCTGTTGTGGTGGCTGTGGCTGCTGTGGTTGTTGTCGCTCTGGACGGCTTCGGGCACCAGGCTGTTTATGCTAAAGGAGGATTTCGGCAGCATTTTCACTTCCTTCCTATCTCCCATGTCCAACATCACACACTAGTCTGAGGGGGAAAGTTGCAGCGGCCGAGGGAGCTGCGCGCGGGGCGGCGGCGGAGGCGGCGGCCGAGGCGGCGGCGGCGGCGGCACCACCAGCGGCGGCAGCGCAGTTGGACCGCAGTCTCAAGCGCTGGCAAGTCATGTAGCACGGACAGGAACCGCCGGGGAGGGAAAAAAATAATAGTAATAATAATCACCGATCAGAGAAAAATCAAGCCGAGGCGGAGCGCAGNGGGGTAGGCGGACGTGGTCCCATTGTAACTCAAAGTGCTGCTGGCCCGGGGGTGGTGCAGAGAGAGGAAGGGGGACATAGGCCAGTACAAGGATCCTGCCCTATCCATGAATGTCAGTCCGGTGGAGGTGAGCCGGGCGCCCCGCTTGAAGGCCAGCTTGGCCCGAGAGGTGGTGGAGCGCCGGCGAAGCTTGCCAGTGGTACCTCCAATGAAGACGTCGTCGCTGGAGGGGTCCAACATCCAGTAGTTCCCTTTGCCCGGGTCGTCGTAGTGGCGGGGCACCTTGACGAAGCACTTATTGAGGGAAAGGTTGTGGCGAATGGAGTTCTGCCAGCCCTGCTTGTTCTCCCGGTAGTAAGGGAAGTTCTTCATGATGAACTCGTAGATGCCGTTGAGCGTGAGGCGCTTTTCGGGGCTCTGCCGGATGGCCATCATGATGAGCGCGTTGTAGCTGAACGGCGGCTTCTCATACTTGCCGTTCTTCTTCTCCCCGTCCTTCCCGCTCTCCCCGTCCTTGGCCCCCTCCGCCGCCCCCTTCTTCTCCTCCGCCGCCTTCTCCTTCTCCTCCAGCTCCGCCGTCGCGGCCGCGCCCGCCTCGCCTTTGCCCGCCAGCATGTCCGCCTTGGCCACCTCTAGGGCGCCGGAGGCGGTGGCGGCGGGGGGCGGCAGGAGGTGCTGTCCCTTCTCCTCGTCCTCCTCCTCTGCTGCGGCCGCTCGCTGGGGCTGCTGCGGCGGCGGGTGGTGGTGGTGGTGGTGGTGGTGGTGATGGTGATGGGGGTGGTGGCTGTTGTGGTGGCTGTGGCTGCTGTGGTTGTTGTCGCTCTGGACGGCTTCGGGCACCAGGCTGTTTATGCTAAAGGAGGATTTCGGCAGCATTTTCACTTCCTTCCTATCTCCCATGTCCAACATCACACACTAGTCTGAGGGGGAAAGTTGCAGCGGCCGAGGGAGCTGCGCGCGGGGCGGCGGCGGAGGCGGCGGCCGAGGCGGCGGCGGCGGCGGCACCACCAGCGGCGGCAGCGCAGTTGGACCGCAGTCTCAAGCGCTGGCAAGTCATGTAGCACGGACAGGAACCGCCGGGGAGGGAAAAAAATAATAGTAATAATAATCACCGATCAGAGAAAAATCAAGCCGAGGCGGAGCGCAGGGGAAAAAAAAAAAGATAAAAAAAGGGA
>WBMV01005184.1:0-12525 GCA_013396655.1 Campylorhamphus procurvoides | reverse complement strand
CTACCCTCTCCCCCCACACCCCCCCTCTTTGTTTCTGGAATTTGTTTCGCTTTTAAAGCACCAGCACAAACAAACAAACACACAAAAATGACTGGCAACAAGTTAAATCCCATTTGTGCCCCTCCCATCAAGCATGGACCATGCCTTGCTAGAGCTTGGAGTTTGTAGTTTTGCTTAGACAATAATTTGACCAAGAAAGAGAAGTGGCTGCAGGCAGACAGCCCCGATAAAGGCAAAACATAGAAAAGGTTCTGCCGGAATGCATTCCTTTTGTGTGTATTCTCCTATCGATTATTTAGATGGGGCACTCGCATAGGCACGCACACACGGAGGGATTGTTTCCTAGGAGTTTTTAGAAAACATTGTTTCTTGTAATCGAGCTATAAACTTCACCTAAATAACAAAATCATGCCGTAGCTACGGAAACTCCAACAGATAAGTAATTTCCATTTGTCTATCAGGAGAATATCGCAGAGGGTGATATTACACTTTATTTCAAAATTATTTAAAACATTAATATTATTCAAAACATATGAATTTCAAAACATCAGTGAAAGGGGGAAAAAAAAGGCTCACAAGTCGTTGCACGCGTTGGAATTAAGAAAACGATACTGATAAATCGGGGGGTTATTTTTTTTTCTTCCTTGCAAGCTGATTTCTGTTGCTATATTAGAGTGGGAATCCGCAAAAGAAAGAAGCATGGTTCTCACTAAGTGTCGGGATCGTGTCCCGCTAAAGCTTTAGTGAAAGCGTCTCACAGTGAGCCACCGGCGTTCCCAAACCTTCCCTTAGTTCTACCTTACAGAATAGCAGAGAAAACATTCGTGTTTGACTGTACTTAAAAACTACCTTTTTATGCAATCGCACGGTTTGAAAACGATAGCTTATCTGTTGCTTTGTCGTATGAAATTTACTTGTGAAAGCCTTTATATCGTTTTTTGATTTGTTTGTCGACAACGCAGATCATATCTCACCCCGTTGATAGTTTGTACAATTGCCAAATTAAAGTCATAGTTTCGGCTTTGGAAAACAACAACAAAACACCAGCCCTCTGAAACCTCATTCGTAGCTAAACAACCCGAGGAGCAGCAGAATAGCTCAGAGCACTATTTTCTGTACATGTACGGTGTCTCCACATAATTCCGTATCGTTCTACTTGTCTGTTGTCCTTTCCTAACGATAGACAAGTCACTTCTGGGCTTCTCACCTATATTTGCCACCTGAACGAATATATGGACAGTCTATAAAGGTTCTACATTCTTTGAGGGATGCAATTGACCTTATGTTTTCCCCGCGTGTCTATTCTTCCATGGTAAATACTAGCAACGAAATTGCTTGTCTTGACGTGTTTCTGCGGTTGAGCCCCAAGAAGCTCATCAAATCATTGCGATAAGGCCATCAAACCTTCCTATGCACGTTGGAGATTTTTTGCTTTCTGCTTATGTTCTTCTCATTTCCGAGGAGGACACCGTGTTCAGTCCAGCAGTCAGGTTTAGGCACTTCTCTGGACTTTTGGAGTATCAGTATAAAGCCTTCAGTATGTTTGGGCTGAAATTATGATTTTCCACATTTAGAAAGGGACGAGGCTCTATTTATAAATGTTATGGAAGGTTTCGTTACTTCAGGAACAACAAAACAGGAATAGAACTGCAATTTTCAAGAAAATAGTATTTCAAAATATAGAAATAAAAAAGTAGCGGAGATGATGTATAATTCAATCAAATTACAGAAAATTGCTTTAAAATTCAGAACAGTAGCAATCCATTATGTCTCTATTTTATTAGTGACAAGTACAATTACTCTAAAATAAAGAACAGTGGTGAATATATAATTGGCTGTAATCATGTTAGTGTTTGAATAAAAATGACGGGGACATTTAACACTTTGACAACAAAATGTTCAGAAACAACTTATTTATTCAAACAGTATTTATTTGTATCTACATGAAGGAGAAACACACTTTTGCTTACGATAAATCAAGGGGTTTTCACTTTAAATAAAAATATAACTAAACCCGTATTAATTATTTTATTATCCAAAGCTTAATAAGGTCTCCTGAGCATGACTGTACTGTTATTGATTACTCAGTACCCAAAGGACGCCATCTACAGGAAAAGGTCTCTAGACTTAACACCAATCTAATCACTGTTGACTTAAAAAAAAAAGAATCTGGGTTAATATTCCTCTATAAACCCGGCTCCGATTTTACCCACAACACTGATCACAATATTTGCTTTGTAATTGCTTCTTGCGATTCGATTCGTTATAATTTGACACGATCTAGGATTCTGTTACAGAAGGCCTTTTCTGTGAGATACGGCTTTAAAAAATACATTGAACTCTACGAAGTAACAATTTTCCTTCTTCTAAAGCAACTTTTTTTTTCCCCTCTCAGGATTGTCTTGGTCGTCCCTGAAAATGCAGAACAGCCCATGAGATCTCTCCTTTCCACCACGTGTGTGGAAGATGTTTGCAAAAGAGCCCAGAAAACAAACCAACTTGATTGAAGGCAGTTTGTGCAACAATTGTGTTATGGAATACTAAAATTTCTTTAAGTTCTTTCCTTTTAGCTAGTTCAATAAATATCAGCTATACCAAGGATACTCTCACCTATTCTTACAATACATCCTTTGCCCCATAGCTTGGTACTTAGAGGTGCCATTTAGCCGTAGCCCCACAAAGGCTCAGAAATCTATCAAAGTAAAAAGAGTGCCCCTTACTATTTTGACCATACAAACACAGATGCGACTCCAACAACCCAGTGCAAAGTACAAACTGCAGAAAATACGATGAGAGCTAGAAGAAACTTTCAGGACACAGCTTCCTGGGGCATTTTAAAAACAATCGGGTTTAATCCCGAACATTTTTTTCTTTTCCTATTTTAATTTCTTATTTATCTTCCCCCCTACAAGTCTCCAAACTGCTGCTCCTGTGGGAGTGAGTGCATATGCGTGATCATAGCGAGATGGACCACGCACCAAGCCGAGCGGGTCCCTCCTGCCGTGCAGCGAAGCGAAGCTCGGTCCGGTTGCGCCTTCACCGCCAGCTACCAAGGGTCCCTCCTTCCCAGGCGGGTTTCGTCAGCACTTGTAAAATAAAGTAGCTCTGGCTTCTTTCTACCTAAGGCCAGTGATGTGCACGGGTTTAGAAAAATTGTGTGCATGTGTGTGTGTGGGGGGGGGGGCAGGGAATTAAACTCTGCAATGAGCAGTCAAAAGCAGAGGTGCATTGGCACAGAGGCCGAGGAAAATGACCCATGGTACAATTTTGATTTTACGTGTTATTTTGTATCCCGGCGACAAAAGCCTGGAAACTCTTATTATTTGTGCTTCCACTGGAATCAGGCTCAACGTTTTTACCGAAGATCTTTTCACTTCTGGGCATTGGCGGTGAATGTTCCAAATCTAGAAACAGTGTCGTATCACTGGTTTTAGACTTGAGGAAAGCTCAGGAGAGGAGGCTTCCTTCCCTAGGGCAAGCCGCTCCCTCAGGCGGTCCCCTGGAGCCCTCCCCGCCTGGAGCCGAGGCGAGGGTGCCCCTCGGAAACGAGAAGGTCTGCCATTTCTCGGGTGCCTCGTACCACATCACAGATGTCAGCCTTTCTCTACGTGTTCGGGCTGCTAATGCGGGCACTTCACACAACAGAAATGCTCAGCTCGGGAGCTTTTCCCAGGGCCAGCCTTCGACTTCGTGAGCCACATCTGCCTCTGGCGGCACCGAAGTCCCATGCGCAGTAACCTTTGCCAAATTCCCCTGGGAGCCAAGCACCCGCAGTACTTTGCCCCCTGCAAGCTGGCCGAAGCACAGACTCCCTATATCTCCGCGGCGACACGCTTTCGAGGTTCCCGGCTCGAACCTCCCGAGTGTCTTCCGCAACCCTTTTTCCTTTACAATTCACACCAAGGCTCCCCTCACCTAGCATCCCCCCGCCCAGCCCCTGTATCTCCAGCCAAGGCAGCCGCGCCGCGACCGCGGAAAGCCTTGCCGTCCCTGGGATCCTAAGGTTGGCCCCTGGGAGCCCAGCGAAGGGGCGAGGGCTCTCTGCGTTTCTGGCCGAGTGCGACGGTGCCGAGCGCGACGGTGCCGAGCGGGACCGAGCCGAGCGGTCCCCGGCGGCGGCACCGGGCCGGTCACAGAGCGGCGGTAGCGGCGCCTCCCGCGGGGACGGAGCGCGATCCGAACGGCGCCGGCGCCATCTCGCGGCCGTGGGCCGGCAGCGACGGGCGCGCCGCTGTCCCGCGGGGCGAGGAGCGGCCGGAGCCGGAGGAGATGCCGCTGCCCGCCTCGCCCGAGCGCGGAGGGACGCGTCCCGCACCTCCTGCCCAGCGGCACACGGCCCTCCTCGGTTTTCTCAGCGTCAGGTACCACTGTGTTCCCCCTCAAACGCCTCAAAGTTTTCGGTGCGGTATTGGTACCAGTACAAAACACGTGTCGGCTTTGCGTTTACACACGGGAGAAAAGAATTAGAAGCACTTTCGTCTCCCTCTCCCCCGTTAAAAAGGCCTCCAAGAAAACAAAGCAGACACGCAGGAGTGGCAGTCTCTGCCATCTTCCTTCTGAGAGATGTTCCCGCGGGCCGACGCGGTCACTGCATGCACTGCTGGGGCACCTCCCGGACCTGTGAAGAAGAGGGAAAAAAAGAAAAGCAAAGAAAAAAAAAGCAACACTGTGGACACAGCGCTGGCGAAAGGAGCTTTCACTATTTAAATCCTAGTGTCAGCTCTCATTAACAGCTCAAGTCTTCTTTTCCCCGGGGCAGACCTTGTCTGGTCTATCGACTTAATGGCAAACAAAACACATATTTGTATTCTGTTATTGCAGTCTCGTTCCTTGGGTTGCAGAAGATCAGGGACAGGCTTCGAGTGCTTCATGAGGGGCTTCCCGAAGCGACAACGCTTTCCCTCCTTCTCTCCCAGGAAAAGATAAGGATTCCAGCGTCCTTCTCCTGCCCTGACTCATGAATAGGGACTGCAATGGCAGTCACAAGAAAAGGCTTTCACTGAAGCCGCGGAGGCTAAAAATAGTCCAAGAAAAATAGTTACTGCTATGTTCAGCCAAACTTAGCAAAGCACAATAGTCTCTGCGGGAAACTTTTGGGGGTTATAAGGTGAAGTGCTCAGCGGCTCGGATCCAGCTGCCAGGATCACAGCACCTCCCAGGGAGGCCGGCCGTGAGGAGACAGGCACGCTAGGCATTAACAAGCGACAGACTGAGAGTTTCGAGACAACCCAAAACAAATAAACAAGCTCTCCCTAGTCTCCCACCGGGAAGGTGGCTTTTATAAGGAAGCAGAGAAAGTTTTGAAGAACTGTAGATACTTTTGCAAATTTATTTTAACTGGTGTGAGCAGTCGGAGCAAATTGGGTTGTTGCTGATTTGTTTTGTTGTTGGTTTGTTCCGTGGTTTTTTTTTGTTTATTTTTGTCCCCCCCCTTGCCCCCCCACCCCCGAGACAATGGTAGGGGAAGGGTGAGAGTAAGAGCTTGATGAAAGGAAGGAATAAATTTCTCACTCAGCGAAAGGAGAAGAGTTCCATAGAAGTGGCCACCTGATTTGAATAAGGGAGAAGATTCTGGTGCAAGAAAAAGACATTATTAATTTTACCCCATCTTCAGTGCTTTCCCTGGCGTACGAATCTGTGCGGAGTGTCAAGCACAGGGCACTTGAATCTGACAAGAGAGATCGAAACGCGCTGTCTTAATGTGCATCTCTTTGCTCTACTGACTAAGGTATTTTAAAGCTATCACCAGATGACCTCTCTCCCGCCTAGCCCCGCTTCGTGGCATGCAGGTCTCAATAGGAAAGGTGCGAATGTGAAATTGCCCAGAGGCAGCACCGCTCACGGGTCGCTCCTCGCGCTGCTGCGGAGTCCCAGCGGGGAGAGCGGGTCTTTGCGCCTGGGTCCCTCTCCCCCCGGGAATCCCGGCACCTCGGGCATAGCCCCCAACTTTCGCGCTTTTGAAGCGTCATTTGTTCTCAAGTGCTTGGCTGTAAATAAACGCTATCGTACTGACAACATAGCCGTCCTGCAGTCAGAGCGGAGACTGCCTCTGCACCTTTCCTCTGCAACACACGCCGTCAGCGTTTTAATTCCAGCTCCAAAGGGAACCTGCAATTATGAGCCCCCTCGTCCCCTCCCGCTCACATTCGCTTGTCTGAAACGTTCACTGAGGAAGGTTATTTGGATTGAGAGTAAAATCAAACAGAGAGGGGAAGAAAAAAAAACCAACATAAACCCAACAACCCAGCAAACCCTTCCATTTGCTATTTACAAACCTCATTGTCATGCTTCACTCAGGCTGTCTGCCTAGCTTGGGGAAATAAATGTGACTGAACCAGAGACAAAGCCGATGCAGCTGTATTTGAATTTCTCAAACACTGTCAAACGTGCTCTTGTCTCATAATTCTCGGGGTTGTTGTTATTATTATGAACATCATACCTAATGTGAACATGCTCGAAAGAGGACTGCTTAGCATCAGAGAGATCTCGTTCCGATCGGGAATGCACATAAATTTATTTAGCAAAAAGCTAAGGAAAATTCCGGACCCGCAATTTTTTTTTTTTTGTTCCTTGTGTTTTCCCTGTCTAATTTCCCAGGTGACAATCCACTTCGACAGCCCAGCTCTGCAGCCGCGGTGGGAAGGAAAACGAGATCACCGGTCCCTTGCGAGGGAAAGGTGACCGCTGGCTGATACGTCCCAGCCTTCCTGTCAGCTTCCTTCTTCGGGTGTTGTTAGGAGCCTGCCAGTGTGCTTGGTGTTACCAGGGCTATCAGGAAGCGGCGGTCCTTGCCCTGGACTCCTTTGGAGAGGAGGAGGCTAAAACACCCCGGGGCCACCACAGGAGTTGTCTTTAAGGGATACCTGGAAGCATTCCCATATACCTCGCCTTAGCTGCCCTGACGGGAGTGGGTAAACCCCTAGGAAGGGGCCCCTTCCTAGGCCCCGAGACCTTGGCAGGCCGGGCCGAGCGGGATGTGCCGCGGAGCTGCCGGGAAGCTCGCCTGCCCCAGCAGGTGGTGTCGGCGAACAGACCGCCTCCTGGCCTCGCCGCCGCCTCGGGCAATGCCCTTCGACGTGGCGGGAGCGGCAGCGCCGTCGGCCCAGGCCGGAAGGGAGACCCAGGGCTTTGGCGGCTGCCTCGGCCCAGTCCGTGGGTCCCCCTCCTCCGCCCTCGCCCCTTGGCACGTTCTCCGAGACCCACTGCCGCCCCGGGTGTCACTACCATGTCAAGCAGCGTCTGACTCCCGGGCTTTGGGGGAAAGGATGGGGTCTTGCAGCCATGGGAGACCGACCTCCTGTCCGCAGGTGTAAACTCAATCCTCGCCATCCACCTGGGCAGCATCTGCCCAGCCCTCCTTTTTTCTAACGAGCTTCTTCGTTTCCACGCTTCTCAAAAAGCCCTTCCGAGCTCTCCCTCCGGGAAGAAGTCTCATGTCACCCGACAGGACCACCGCCTGCGAGCAGGGCCGTCCTCTCTTCCCAGCTCCTTTCTCTCCCTCTTTGCTCTCGGCGGTCTTCGTTGCACTGTGTCCCTCAGTGAGTAGAAGCAGGAAAATGGAAAGTAATGTGATCAATTATTGGTTTCAGACCATATTTATGGACGGATAGAAGTAATAACAGTTATTTACTTTGTTGAAACGTTTATTTCACACTTGGTATATTTCCTTGCAATCGGAGAACCGACGTGGGGAAAATAAGCACAAATAAATTAACGTAGGAAAAATACGGTTTTAGCAAAAGGTGATCCTTCTCCTGTCTAATTTTCCCGGGTGCGTTTTTTCCTCCTGACATTAATTCAAACCAACGAAAGGGCTAAATAGATTGATCACTAGCCCTCAAGTCAAGTAAGAAGCAAAATAATAACTTGCTTTTATGTCCTCTTCATAAAAGAACATTTTATCTTTTCCTTCAAATTGCGGATGAAGAATAATCAAAAATCAAAGTAGTCAGGAGAGTAGGAAGCCGGGCGGGTCTCCCGAGGGTATGGCCCCTGTATCCCTGCTCTCCCCTTGGTCCTGCAGTTTCTCGCCCGCCCTCCCTGCCCGGGTTGCCGTGTATCGCTTCCCCTCCAGGGCGCAGGGCTGAAGGTTGCTTTAACGCCTCCTGACAGGTCTTTGTCCCATTTGAGGCTTGTTAGATTCTGTAATTTGTTAGCAGGACTTCAGCTAC
This sequence comes from Campylorhamphus procurvoides, assembly GCA_013396655.1. Classification (NCBI taxonomy): domain Eukaryota; kingdom Metazoa; phylum Chordata; class Aves; order Passeriformes; family Dendrocolaptidae; genus Campylorhamphus; species Campylorhamphus procurvoides. The sequence goes on along the minus strand of WBMV01005184.1, from coordinate 4,354 downwards.
CTTCCTACCAACCCCCAGTGCAAGCAGGGGCATGATGCCAGAGGCAGGCAAATACACACCCCTCTGGGATTTCAGTCTTTGAAATAGCGCTTTCACATGAACTTGTATACATGCCTCATATCAGAGTGACATCAGCGAGGGGAACAGGGAAAGGTGAGGGAGAGGAGAACTGAAAAAAAAAAAGTGCAGTTCTACTGTCTTTGCCAAGGATTTCAAGTAGAATAGTCCTTGATACCAAGGTAACACTTCTCTCTTGAGGGCTCTTGGTCTTCTCCAAATTGCTTCAATTCCCGTATTCCAGCTATTTATTTTATCACCAGCGACTGTGTGCAACACTGCCCCAGGCTGGATGACCCGTATGAGTCACGGGCAAACAAAAAATGACTCCTGGTTACCCGCAAACGCTCTACAAAGAGTTGTGCTGAGCCTCAGTTCGTCCCTCTCATACAGAGCAGCAGCTGCCTTCCTTCCTGCTACCTGGTCGCCGCGCTGGAGCTGCCTCGGGCCAGGGCCGTGGGTCTGCTCGGGGCAGAGAGAGCTGCTGGGAGCTCTCTGATCAGCAATCTGCGCTTCTGCAACCATTCTTTTCTCCACTCATTCTCACCTCCTCTAGTAGCTCCTTAGGTAAAGCTGATGCTTCTTATGAACCATAGCACCTCGCTACTGGATCTGCCAGGGCAAAAGCAGGAAATTCTGGAGAGGACAACACAGCCCGTCAATACCTACAGCTGTCATTTTTGGAAATGTGTTTTTTGGATTAGCCTGTAAACTCTCTGTGAAATATGCAGTCTCCTATCTGTTATCCCCTTTGGAGACAGCAAGGAGATGCCCTTTTCCCTAGCTACCTAGTCGATGTGCAGTGCCCATAAACAATCAGACAGTATTAGCTAGATGCAGAACCTTCAACATCCTCCTGGTTCTGTTGTTGAATCTGCCCCTAGATAAGGTCCCACCAGCACCGTGAGACATCTACTGACAGTGCACTTCAGGGCCCTTGCCTTCTGCCCTGGTCCTGAAGGACAGTGAATAAGACTAAAGATGAGACTCAGTGCTCAGCTGGACAACTCTCCCAGCCCTGCAGATGCCTCTGTGTAACACAGCACTCCCTTTTTCAGCACAGCCTGCTCAGGACTCAAGCACCAGACATTGCCAAGAGAACCTATAGGGCTGAGGTTACGTGGGCTGTTTACTTTCTGGTCCTGCTTTTTCGTCCACCTTTCCAAACTGCCAGCTGGTGCAGCTGAAGGATTCCTGAATTCTTTCTTCATACCCACAGTTCTGGGGTACTTTGGCACAGTGTTACTGCTTGAGCAGCAGTTCACACTTAGATAAAATTCTTTCAATTTTTGACCCAGTTAGTTCTCCTGGTAGCTCTCTGAGATTATAGCCCTAGCTTTCAGACAAAGTAAAGCAGATAAGTTAAAACTTTATAACCACAGATTACTTAGATGTTTTTCCTCAGGTGAATTATTTTAGATGAGTTAGACCACTTCAGATAATAAAATACCATCTGAAAGCTACCAAGAAGTTTTCAACATAATAAAAAAAACAGGTATCTTATTTATTCTCTGGGAAAGATAATTGTTTGTCCTTGCTGTATGCTTTGCATTCTTGAAGGATATCTTTTAAGGCATGATACAAATTTTGAAATCCTATATATGCATCTTTACAATAGTAATGGCTTTCCACAAGCTCTGTGGGAGGTGACATTTCAGCAAGATACTTCCCCTTGACTTTGTTTATTCCAGCAGTTTAAATTCTATCTCTGGTGATAGCTGTTAACTTGGCAATGTGAAAAGTGCTACATGATGTGTACTGTGCTCAGTCAGCTCATCAGAAGCTTACCAATTATGACTGTGGAGCCCATTCTTCCTGCCACAGCATGCCACCCACCATGCATAACTGGGACATCTGATCTTCACATGTGCATAAAATCTGAAAGTATGCACACATTTACACTGAACCAATACAAAGCAGGCACAATAAGTCTGGTGCTTCTTAGAAGCCTTTTTATTTCCTGCAATAGCTCGTATACAGGCTGTTGTACGTCATTTTTTGCTCCCTGCCTGCCTTGGAATGTCAAAAAGTGGAGCTTTCAAACCCCACCCTACAAGAGGATGAGCTTTTCACCTGTCAGGCAATCAGGACACCTGTGTTGTGACCAAATTTTCATGATGGCTGTGAAATGGGAAGTTGCAGCTATCAGGATTATCTCTCTCACCTGGACCTTGGTCTCAATCCACTTCTTCAAGGTGCTTGGGAATGGACACAGTGGGAAGCAAGATTGTGCACTCAGTTAAATAATTGAAATATGCTGGAATGGCCCATGAGCTGGGCATCTAAGCATTATGAAATGAAGAACTGTGTTAACAAAAGCCTTTCCAAGCCTGTTTCTACAGTATGAAATCTGATCTCTATTTAAGGTTTCCTAATGACATTAGCGAGGCAAGATTTAATTTCAGACAGATGTTGTTTGTCAAGCACGTAAGGAGTGTTTGAGTTTAAACTGTAATGCTACCTTTGAGCATTCATTTTTGTTTGAAATATCCTACTGAACATACAAAATCCAGATTGGGCATTTTGTTAAATTGTGATTTGCCCTTATCCAAAGATATTATTTTCTTTATTTTGAAGCAACAATTTACCAAGAGATTTAGTGCCAGACTCTGTCACCTTTGACTGTACTTTCTTTTGCATCAGCTAAAATAGAAGTAACACTGTTCAAGTAAGCAGAACAACACTAGTGAAAAACCAGAATAAATAATCAGAGAATCAAGCCCTTTGAATAGCAAATGACTCCATAAATAGTCCCATTGATTTCAGCAGTATTTTGTGGCATAAGTAGCTACATTAGTGGAAACGGCATACAGGACCCTTAGTGCTCGGACAGAGAAAAAACCCAACTTAGGTTATTTTATTTAAAAAAAAATATTCTATAGTGCATCAGTCAGTTTATATGCACTAGCTTATTATATGACTTACCAAGGATAGAATCAAGTAAGTTGATGGCAAGGATGACTCCTCTGCTACCTACTGTGACAATACAACACACCTGTGACATGAAAGCTGTGTCCCTTGGTTAAAAAAAAAAGAAAGCAAATGAAGCCACACCAGTGAAATGCTTTCCATTATCCTTAAACAATTGCTTCTTTAAGCTAGAAAGAATATTTTAGCAACTGGACTTGCCCCTTTCTTGGAAATTTATGAACAGTATCAAAGTATAAGAATGCGATAACATGGTATCCCCTGTCTCTATTGCACCGTATTACTTGGAAAAATCCTTTTGCTTGCTTTTCCTTGAAAACTAGTAAAGAACTAAGTGAAGTCCAAACATGTTGTCTTAATTATGTTTTTTTTTTTTTTTTGGTTAAACACATTTCTTAAAAACAGAAGTGTTCTCTGGAAATGTTTTGCAGCATGTTTAAGCCTAAATATGAGAACTGTGTCTGGATCCAGAGATCAGTAAAACATCTACACAGCGTAAAGGCTTCTGGAGCCAACAAAACTGTTCCTGGGATCTAGTTGCCATGCTGTGGACCCATTTCTGTAAGTGACTTCAAGTGGTTATCTCCACTTAGGGAGTTGGAACATGATGCACAAGAGCAGGAGAAGAAACCGTGATGATCAGGGAATATAACAGCCTGACTAGAAAAGGCATCAGGTCCCCATACCTTCCTGCTAGTACAGGAAATGGTGTCATCATACTTGGAGAAGCAGGTGATGTACTTCAAGTATTCAATAAGGAACCGTGCACTCACGTACGTGGTACTGCTGAAAACTTTTGTAATTCCAGTAATTCTAGTGAAAGCACATCAGCTCTGTTCTTGCCTTCCTCTCATATTCTTTTCTTGTCATATCACATAGTAACTGTGAAAAACATTTTGTTCAAATACAAGCTCCTTGTTCCAAATGTCACTGTGCTGTCAGCAGGAACAGTATTCCAAATAATTTGAATAAAACTGGACATTTGCCTCTATGAGTAGCTACTTCTTTGCGCATGCTAGACTGTGGAAAGCTCATCTATATCTTTTGAGTGCACTTTTTACATTAAGAGTCCCTAGAGCACAAAAGGTGAAAAAAGAGGTCTTTAGCTCTATTGCAAACAGTCCTTTGCTGTGTTTCCTCAGATAGGACAAAGGTGTAGATATTCTCTATTAAGTGTGGAACATTCTTATTTCTGGAAAATTTTTAAAGGAAGTGTTTTGAATAAGAGTGATCATATTATGTCTTACCATGTTTTAAAAAAAGACAACAATGTGCAGGATGAATTTGTGAGGGATTTTAAGGGGTCTTGTCCCTAAAATTTTTATTTTCTGGACCAAACCAAACTTCTTTCCCCTTCCCTTTCCCCTTC
>WBMV01005176.1:803576-879779 GCA_013396655.1 Campylorhamphus procurvoides | reverse complement strand
CTTCCCGGAGAACACAAAAATGCGGATAAAATTCTTCACTCACACTGCAGAAAAAAATTCTTCACTCAAGCTGCAGCCAGGCTGCGTCTCATTCACTCTTCACTCTTTCTAGGCTAGCCTTCAGTCACACACACTGAGTTAACATACACAAGGTACCGTGCACTTACAACATAAAACTCCAATACACTTACAGCAAATACAAATAACCATAACCACAATCAGCAGTCATATTCATTCATATTCATTAAAACACACAAGGCACAGAACACTTACAACAAACACAAATATCTATAACAACAATAATTACTATTACACAGACAGCTCTTACAGATGTTATCCAGGAGATCATTGCCTAGGCCACGTTTTAAGTGAATTACCTTATTCCCTTCTCCTGCTTCCTTGGCAGGTCCTTCAGGACCCCTGTGATCACCCTGCCCTGTTCCCTTCTCCTGCTTCCTACACAGTCATTAGCAGGTCCATCGGGATTCCTGTGATCGCCCTACTGTTACCGGGTACCCTTCCCTCACCTCCTGGGGACTGCCACACGTCAGACNGGCAGGCTTATTCTAATCAGTTCCGAGAAATAATTTCCATTTTCTCCACCCTGCTCTCCTCCCATCTGAGTTTGCGCACTGGTTCCCATTTTTCCTGGGCCGGGGTCTTTGGGGGTCTTGGGGATGAAGATCGTGGGTCTTCCTCGCTGTGCACTTTTCACCTTGGCTCAAAAAGTGGCTCAAACCAGTTTAGTTGGCAACTTGGACTGGTCTAATGAGCAAACTTCCATAATTAACTTATTTTCTTGACATGTTTCCTGATTTATTCTTCAGTTGCATATGGTGTCCACTCTGATTTAGACACCTCAAGGCCGAGTACTGATACTTTTATGTTTGTAGCTAATCAAGGCCTCAGCCATGCAGTGTATCTTTGCAAACTTTAGCAAAAGGTCCCACAATCATTTCTGTTAACCCTTTCAGTGTTAGCTCCTTATTGATATCTTATATCAGTCCCCTCTAAGTGTTAGTTCCTTATATTAGTTATTGATACATTATATCAGTTACTGATACCTTATATCAGTCCCCTTTAAGTGTTAGTTCCCTAAATCAGTCAGCCAAAGAAAGTATTCCAAATGTTTTGCCTTGTAGTGGAATCCTGGATAGTTTGAGTGAGATTCATCATATGTGGCTTTCAAATATCTAGTTATCTGTGTGAGAAATATTCCCTAGCTGTTTTCCAGTCCCCTCTATTACATCTAGTTAGGAATGGGGTGACTTGTTCTTGAGTATTTCTGCTTCTCATCACGAGGTGAACAGATGCCTCAGACTTGACTAATAGTTCGGGTTGGATGCCAGCATGCCTGACTCCCACTGGCTTCTTGTGTACAAATACAGGAGGTTTAGACTCTATCCTTTTGCTCTTCCTTCCAAACACTTTCACAGGGAGATCTAAGGTGCAGATTCAGGTGTTCACCACCACTGAACTGTCTGGGAGCCAACAGGAGGCAACTCGCACATCCAGCCCCTTGGGAGTCAGTCTGCTGGCTCTTCTTCTGAGGGAGCACATCACCTTCTGTCCTGGATGTAGGAGCAATTTATGCCTGAAGCCTCCAGAGATTTATGACTCTTTCTCTCTGTTTCCATGCATTTTTTAAGGATTTTTTTTAAAAAGGAAAGCAGGCAGTTGTGCAGTTGTGTGACAACAGAAAACACAATGGAAGGAGTTACTGTTTGAGTCAGTGTTTTCTGGAAAGGGGAAGAAGAGCTGTTCGATTGTTTAGTCTTTGTTTTCATTAGAACTTTGTGCTTGTTTGTTGTTGGTCTGTTTTTGTTATGTTTCAGGAAAAACCATTTTTATAAAACATAGCTACCATTTTAAATACCTAAAAATACTAATTTTTTTTTATGAACTTCAACACATCCTCTCAAATTGGGATGTGAAAAAAGGATTGACATTTCAAGTCAAGGAAAAAATAAGATGAGAGAAGGGTTAAAACTAGACTGGATGATTGTTATGTCTTGAGTTACATGTCCAGATGTTTGACTTTATTCTGTATCGAGTCCAAATGGGAAGTTATCTTTTAGTTGTTCTTAGCAGACTAAAGCAATCTGGGCCGATGTCATTACCCCTGCTGTGAGTTTGTCACAAGGAATTTATTAAGCCAATGAAAAGTCAGTTTTCTGAAAAACATTTTCAAGTGAGATAGCAACAATAAAAAATTAATGACTCCTTAATGGCTCTGTAAGAAAGGCAAACTTTGTATGCCATGTCCCTGATCTGATAAATCGATGACAGTGTAGGCTAGCAAAGTTCACTGATGGGCCACTCAGGATAGGAATGGTTTATAAAATAAAAACAGATAGGGTCTAATCCAAGCAATCTTTGTACACAAGAAGCCAGTGGGAGCCAGGTCTGCTGGGATTGACCCAGAATTAACAGTCAAGTCTGAGGTATCTGTTCACTCAGTGAAGGGAAGCAGAAATACTCAGGAACAATTCACTCCACTTCAAACCAGGTATGTAATGTAAGGGACTGGAAAACCCCCAGGCAACAGTTCTCACTCCAGTAACTAAAAAAAAAAGTTTGTAAAGAAAAGAACAAGTGAAACTTGCATTAGCTAAAATTGTTTAATATCACAGACATATAAATTAATCAGACCACATAGTCCTTAGTATGAACATTCCCTTTACAGAAATGCAATAAATAATTAAATTAGATTAATCAATGGGTATAAAAATAAAGAATCTTCTCAGGAAAAGTAAATATTATACAGAATTGTATATACCATGCTAAAACACATCTTGAAGTGCCTGCAAAGGGCACTTATGATCAAAATCATAAATATATTGTAAAGCCTCCCTGGGAGGTAAAGAGCTTTTACAAAAGGCTTACACTATGTACTCAGTTAATGAAAAATACATTGTTTTTGCAGAGACAAAAAGAGTCCATCTTACAAAAGGAAGTAAATCAAGATTGTGTACACATCCTGATGTGTGATATCTGGTCCTTTCTAGGGTCACAGGTTCCTGCTGAGGCATCATATTTTCCTATTCTGACAACAGTGCTGCAAATGAGATGGTCTGCTTGAACCCTTATTTGTCCTGCAGATTTCCTGTTCTTCATTCACCCTGTTCCTTAAATAACACAGTCTGAATAATACGCTCACTTTCAGAACTCTGACAAATCAAAGAGTCAGGACAGTAAATGAAAACATGTTTGAAGTGTGCAGTTGCCGGCAGCGATTGTTCTGCCGCTGCCCGGAAATGTGATGTTAACCAACGCCGGCTGTAGTAATTCTGCGGTTAATATGTCCCATGCATGGCTGGACTGCTTTGTCCACAACTTTCGGTTTTCTGAAGATCTCAGAGCAGTTAACTCTCTGCGTTCCTCACTAGTTTTCTGTAAGATCTCAGAGCAGTTAACTCTCTGCGTTCCTCACTAGTTTTCTGAATCCTACCAATGAGCATTTTGAATGAAGTTGTTCTGCAGGTACAAGAAATAGGCTCAATTAACAAGCAAGTATATTATGTTTAAAACAAGGAAGAAAACCTCCTTAGCACTATGCTTGGTGTGATAAGATCCATAGTTAAAAGAAGTTGGAGCAAGCCACTTAACAGAAATAGCTGCATTACTTACTGCATTATGTGCTGCCTCCTGTACAAAACCTAGAAATTGCTGCACTGTGAGGAGGGGTAACCAATTAGCTTATGACATTCCTGTAGGGAATTGCTTTCCATTTGCAAAATATCCATTCCAGGTAAGTTCCTTCTCAATGCTTTATAACGATTGCTAATAAATATGTAATGTACAATGTTGTCTTTTTTAGAACATGCCAGTAACATTTCATCTGCACAAGAATTTTAACAGGCTCTTTCACAATATTAGCAAGTTACTGGAAAACACATTTACAAATATAAAATACATACTGTATTCTTTTTATAAAAATAAAGTTCTTTCCCACCAACTCTGCACATGCAAATATTCAGTGGAAGTGAGTGAAAAGTGTCAGTTTATTGGTTGACCTTCTAGGAATCATCAAAAAAAGGCACTTAATTCACGATAAAGGCATTCAGTTAAACTCCTCCATAAAAATGTGAAAGTAGAAACATCAGCAGGCAACTGCAACTGCAGGACTTGCTTTAATATCTTTACAGTTGTTTTCGCCCAAATTTGAAATTAAATTTTATCCTGACTTGCCCTGCTTTTGTAACTGTAAAATCCATTGCAGTGACAGCAGCAGCTTTGCATATTACTCACCAGTTGGTGGTGAAGGCACTCCATGGGGAGGTGAGTCAGAAACAAAGAACATCATCTAAACTTAGCAGCTTGGTTTACTTACATAGGAGGGGTAGCTCGTGTTTAGCGTGTTTATTCTTGAGCAGTAATGTGAAAACATGGAGGTATGAGATAGAACATTACTTGGAGTTTGAAAAGCAATTTTTGAAACAGAAAAAAGAGAAAAGAAGAAAAATGGCCATCACTAGAAACAAGGAGACTTCACTGTGGAGACTTGGTGTGTTGTCCTAAGGCAGCAAAGCTTTTGGTATTAGTTTTCCTTTAGGCCACTGTTGGTAGGAATGGAAATATTTTTAATACTACCTCATTACTTGTGGAGGTAACTAAGCTGGTAATTTTCCATTGTAATACTAGATGTAGTTTTCCAGTTTCCTCTCTATACCACATTTCTGCTAAGTAGAGAAAAAATAGCTGAAAGGTTAATTTTTACTGGAAAGCTTTACCCTCTCTTCCAGGATCAGTTTCTTCATGTGGGGCTAATATCTGTTTGGGGATAGATTAGCAGGTACTGCTCAGGTGGAAGAGTCCGGAGACTTAGAATCATTGCAGGCAGAATATGGTGGTATGTAATTGAGCTGCTTTTTAAGTGCTATGTTACTTTTATTACAGAGTTTCAATGGTATCTCTAGCCATTCTGTTCCACAGAAATGTTTGGGATTGAGAAGCTGTACAGAAAGGTTTCCACATTACAAAAAAACTTGACAGATTTTAAAGAATAAACTGCAAATAAAGCTTAAATTATTAAAATTAAGGAAGAGGAGAGAGAAGGAATAGTGTTAATATAGTAGAAATATTGTCCTCTGAGAAAGAGCAATATGCATTTGAGCTGCTTCACTCTGATTACTCAAATACTGTATTCTTAGGATCTGTTGCAGTGGCTGGTCATAGCAGCCAGTCGTGCCTCTGCTCTATTTATCACATTTAGTTGAGGGAGTCTAGGTGGAATTCCACCTTCTGAAATGTGTTTTTCCCTCCAAAATCCTCCATCTCTCCTTAGAGCATGTGGGTTACCCCACTCCATATTGAAACCCATGGCAAATGTGCCATTAAGTTCAAGATGTTAATCACAGATCAGACCTCATGCCATACAGTATGATTTGTAAATGTTTTTCCAGTATTTAGAAGACAGTTAAATGCAGGATATTTTTTCCATAGTAAGCTAAGATACACACCTTATAAATAGAATTGTGTGTGGGGTATATTTGGTCATTTTCTTTAAAAAGTTTCAGACATCTCTGCATGGGATTCATTTAAGATGAAAACAAAAGTACAGGAGTAGTCTTTCTAGTCCACCAGAAAATAACAGTGAGGTCCCTTAAGAGAACCTGTTTTTGTGAAATTAATTTTCACTGTGAGGTGGGATTAGGATCACTTTCAAAACAACATCTATCTTAGAAATAGCCATCAAAAAAAGACTCCTTAATATTTTGGGAGACGCTTTCACTTACCACACACAAAAGAGAGCATAAGAGCAATGGAAGATATTTACATTTTTCACATCTTAAATAACATAGTGTCTGCTTTAAAAAGGAGATTTGTCAGTAGCCTTCAGCTCTGGTGTGTCCTACCTTCGTTCTTGAATAACTGCAAAAACAATATATTATTAGAAATCATGTAAAATAAGGCTATCTGTGATGGTTTACAAAGTGCTAGGAAGCACCCAGGGGCACTCAACTCCACTCACCTTCTTGATTAGGTTTGCAAAGCTCTTCAAAAACTCTTTGGGAGTTTTCTTCTCATAAGATTCACAGGAAAACTCACACTGCTGGAAGATAAAGAAAATCATGCCACTTCTAATCAGCATATCGAATCATAAATCAGGCTATAAACTTTCTCACTGAGAAATCAAGAGGGTTGTAAGCAAATCCTTTTCCACCTGGAAAAGCTTAGACACCAACTATTTCAGAAAGGGAAAGAATTTGGAAATGACACCTTTCATTCACTTTTTTTGAGGTGATCCCTGTCCTTTTGCAGCACATGTGGCTGCCAAGTGTGCATACATGTGCTTGATTAGGATTCCAGTGAATGCCTCTCCCAAAAGTGCAAAAATTGGGCATTTTTAAGTTCCAAAGCAATGAAAGGCAGATTGGGGTTTTTTTAACAACTTTGCTTTCTACAATTCTACCATTGCAAGCGGTGTCTGCTGTAGAAAATAAGGAGCGATGATCATGATTATGAGCATTGTGAAGAAATCCTACCTTTCCAGGCCCTCTGAAGGTGAATTTGCTGATGACTCGAATGGCTTTGGCAAATGTAGCATTTGCTTGGCTGTTTACTGGTTGTAATTTCAGTGTGCCCTCCTTGAAGCAGGTCACAGCTGTGTCCAGGCATCCCTCCTAGGGCAGGGAAAGAAGGAACTGTTTTAAAGCCACTGTTGCAGCATTTTTTCTGCGTTTGTTAGGTTATGGTCCATGTACAAGAAGTATCCAGGATATTAATTGAGAAGAGTCAACTGTACTCTTTTTTTTTAAGTTAGTTTTAGATATGCAAGAGATCTTTAATCTTTATTTTGCCTGTTCTTGGATTAATTGTTTAAATGCTTAGTATATCCTAACTAAAATTTCCACTTGGGTATTAATCATGACAGCAATTAAAAAAAAAATTGCTCCTGAAGAGTGGATCATATTACATGGTTTTGACAAGAATAAGCATTTAATTTTTTAAAAATTACAAATATTTCTCAGTGCTACATGTGGGAATATACTTCTTCCTAATTTTTGTGCCATTTCTAATACTGCCTACTTAGTAATTACAATTGACGTAGAACTATTGAAACCTTCTCACACGATAGCATGGGAAAGGAATATGGAAAATGCCACCAAACCTAACCCGACACTCTACAGAGGAAGAAAAGCAAGGTTTACTGAAGCCAGTTTCTAAGTTGTTTTCCGTCTTCCAAAGAGGGAAACATTGAGAACTGCTGATCACATGTATTAGAAAGGCTCCAAAGCATCATCCCTGTGTTGCACACCAACTGCTAACCCGAGCTGAGTCTCATCAGGGTTTGACCGATGTCCCTGCAGTTTGCTGCTTGGGCAAGGACAAGGCAACAAGGCAACTTCCATGTATGTTGCTTATAGCAAATCCTACTAGCAGCATTTTATATTGGTTAGATAAAAGATTTTATTTTCCTTAAAAGCCACACGTTTATGTTTATTTCAAGCATCTTACCGGAACCGTCTTGCTTACTGGAAAAAAACCATTTGTCTTAAAAAAAGAGATCGATTTTCCAGCTGAAACTGAAAACATTTTGTGTCTCATCTGTGATGAGCTGAGAAACCAGCATTTCTCATCTCTGCTGCCTTTTTTTCTTTTTGCTGAGTTGACAGTCAGTGGCAGGCAGGCCAAGGGCCAGAGGGCTGCAGGGTTGGGGGTTTGCTATGAGGTCCTGGGCTGAACACTTCGATGAAGAGGCATTCAAAAGCACAGACCTCTGGAAACCTCTGAGGGGGGCTAGGCAAGCATGTGAAATGCTTGTCTCAGAGGCCATTTGCAGCAGTTCTCTGCATCTGACTCAAAGTAACTTCACAGATTAGCCTGTAAACCCTTCACTTCCGGAATTAGCGATCAGCCTGGTTAGATGCTGATCCGGTGCAAATCAGCACTGGGGTACTGACTGCAGCTGCACTGTCAATCACCAGCAAAACACCTTATCTTCCCTCCAGTCTGGAATCACTTCAGCATTAAGATTACTTTTTCAGCCTCAGCATGATTTTCCTTGAGTTGATGTCCTCTTATCTCCCTAGGAGATTGTGTGGGATCGTATTGGGACTAACAATCCACACACAGGAACCTCAAGGAAGCCAAAACAGATCATGGTAAACCACCTAATTTTGAGTGTTATGCAAGGTAGTTTTCTGCTTGAATATTCAAGACCAAATTTACATCTGGCATAAGCCAGGTAACATAAATCAGGTAGCATCTGGTGACCACAAACCCAGCATTTTTGATATTTGAAATACAGTTAATGTGAACAACTTCTGATTAAATCAAGTTTCATTAGGCTGTGATGGCACCTCATCACCCCGAGTGCTGCTTTGGCACACTGTAATTCATGTCTTAGTAACCCTGTAGGACAGAAAGCTTGTTAATCTGTTTGCTGATGATAATTATTATTAGCACACTAATGTTTTTTTAAATGTTTTTCATCAGAAGTTGAACCTGGATCAACTTAATACCTTCTAAATACATGAATTCTCTGCCTTCCCTAGTATTCAGCAGAGGTACTTAGGACCTCCCAGCATCAGACTGTAAAGCCCTAAGCTGCAAGTGAACTGTTGTCTTCCTTCCTGAGGTGAGCATGGTTTTGAGAAAAAAAACCCCAACAACCTGATGAAGCAATTAGTCACTAGTTGTACTTGCTTTGTTTCAGAGGCAGCGGCAAACACTGTAGTAAAATGACAGCTAATCATCTCCTCCTTTTCACTTTGACACCACGAGTTACAAAGGGTGTTAATGAAAAAAAACCAAAAAAACCAGCAATTATTTGGGGTACATTGGGTTTGTGCACTGCAGTTGTTTCCAGCAATGCAAAGGAATGTCTGTTTTGGTCGTGGTTCTGTATATTTTTGGCAAGTAAAACAATGCACCCAAACTGTAAAGCCTAGGAGGAGGCCAAGCAAAACCTGTGTAAAATAAGGTGAGTTCCTTTCCTTTCTTCTTGAAGTTGCTTTGCAAGGGAGTTTGCAGTCCTGAGTAGATGGTTTTTGTAAGAATGCTTGCTGTATCACAGTGTAATAATACATAATGGTCATTTTTATATGCCAGCCAAACTTGTTTGTGTTATGAAAAAGTTGCCAAGGCTCAAAAGTTTAAGATAGCTGATAACAAAATTATAATATTAGATTAGCCACAGTTCGCTCTAGACCTTTGTTGTCTGTTGAGGATTATCAAAGCAGGATGCATTTAAGATATGTTGTTACTATGGTTAGCATTTAATTTTGTGGTCCATCCTCCATCCTGCCACTTCAGAGTATGCACAGACTTTCTGTGACTCTGGTAGTGTAAATTTACTATGTATAAGAAGTTCCTGACCCTGGAAGGTGCAAAATATCAGCATTAAATAATGTATAAATAAATACCAGTATTAAAGAGGGATTCATGGGGAGCTATTCTTGTATTCTTAAGTAGTTATAATCTACAGAGAATATTTGTAGAACGCAGTTTTATCTTTCTGTTGATAGCACAACCCTTGCACACAAATAGTCTCAGAGAGACCAGTGTGACTACATAGGAGAGGATGTGCTCTGTGATATGGCCTTACAGTGCCACCCTTGGCATTCAGCTTCAGTGAGAGGGAGAGGGGGTCCCTTTGGATGCAAGTGCTGCTCCCAGCATGGCTGGAGCTCATGGCAGCACTTCCACTCCCAAAACCTACATCCCCAAAAGTACTGCTGCTCAGCTGCATCTGGTATGAATCCTCACTCTGAGCACTTCGGTATTTCTTGAGTAAATGGAACACATGCAACTCTGAATCTCTGCGTGGCTTAGAATGCACGTGCAATAGTAAAATGGTAATTAAGACAGCAAAATATAAACACTTCTGCCAGTAAATACCCAGAAATAAGGAACTCTTATAGAAGTATTTTCTTGTTCAGTCTAGTTTGCATTTAGAGTACTAGGTCAGAGATCTGAAGAAGAAGGCGTGTGCCATTTGTCAAGGGGATAAACCAGTACAAAATCAAACTGATAGAAAGAAATGTTAAAGCGGTCTCACCATAGGGTTTTCAGGTGTGTGCAGCAATTCAACATCCTACAATAAAACAAATCTAAGTTAGAAAAGTTTTGAAAGTGATGCCCTTCACAAGATGTATACTAAGCAACACATAATGCTTGGAAACAATTTTAGCATTATGACAAATACTTTGCTTACCTTATCTTTCACTGTGGGTCCTAACTCTTCAATTGTCTTGAAGATCTGTCTGTATTTTACTGCTCTGCGTGAAGGTGCAGCCAGCACCATGCTGGAACAGAAGGAAAGCGCAAAGAAAATAATCATCCTCTCCATCCTGGTGAGCTTTGTTTCAAAATGGTCCAGGAGCAAAGTTGTGCTGTTCAAGTTTAACACTCCAGTTTGAGCTGTGCTCAGGTATGCTCTGCACCTACCTATATATTGCTCCCTGCTGGAGGTGCAGAGCCCACCCATTTCAGTTTGGAAAGCTTTGTAGAATGGATTAATGAGTAACCCTTTTTTCTTTTCCACTGGCTAGGTGCATGTACGTGAGCTCGTGCGTGGGGGGGCAGGGATTGATGGAGTGAAAGAAAATGTGCCACATCTGCACATTGGACAGGAAAAAAAGAGAAAAGGGTGAATTCCCATTTTCACTTTGAGTCAAGAAATGAACGTAGTAAAAAGTAGCTACTTAGAAACCACAGGCTTAGGTAAACAAAGATGCTGCATTTCTTAACAAATCTCTCCAGTCCATCTGAAGCTCTTCTGTTCTGGAGAAATATGACAGGACTTCCTTTCAGAATTTAAATGTATTTATCTTACTTTATGGCTCCAAGAGATGTTTGTTAGCTAGGTCCCCCTGATAACTATGAACCACCACTTTTACATTCTCAGCTTGGTTTCTGTTAGAGCTGTGAGTAAAAGCTCATCTTGGCATTTGAGCCAGGTGAAGTTTGCCTTGTACTTGCTTGGAACCAGTACCAGATGTATTAACAGCATTGTGCAGTGCGTGCCCACTGGGGGTGAAAATTTCAGGGAGATAGATTGCTAGATAGAGGTGAATCCCTGGATCTGTGCCCATTACCAGAATGGGAGCAGTGCTGGAAGATCAGGGAATAAATCCTGGTGAGTCCTAAGGGACTCTAATATATGTGGAAGCTAAACACAGTCAATAACAGCAGCTAGGCTTGAGGTGAGTTTTGTAATTGAATCTCTTCAAAGGAGATGTGATACTGAGACCTGAGAATTCTCTGGGGAATGTAGAAGTGCATTTGTTTTGTATGGACTAGGGACTTACCACCCACTCTAGGAATCAATTGATTTTAAAATCACTGTTCCTCATATTTCATTGCAAAGAGGAAAAAACCCAACTTTAAATGCCTTTTATGTGTTATCATTAAAAACTTATTATCAATATTGTGGTGTTACTGTTAAAAGGTTCATGTGTGGAATTAGTAGAGGGCAGTTAAAGTCTCTTGGACACCTTCGCTGTGGTGAATAAAAAGATGATCAAGTGTCTTTCAAAGAAAGTCTTTGCCTCTGGAAATCTGAGGATTTCAGATGGCTTTGGAGATGCTTTCCAAAATATACATGGGTTTGGGCTGCACTTGGGTGTCTGGCAGTCTGTGTAATGCTGCTGCTGTATAAAATGCACCTGTGTGTTTCTGGCTGGTGGGTGAATCTGGGCTGTCAGGCTGGATCACCTATTTCTTGTTCATTTAAAAATGAGCATTTCAGCTGGGGAGAGCTCTGTCTGGCAGACTCAAGTGTTTGTTTTCTGTGTACAAATGATTATTTACTCTTTGCTGCTTAGGTGCTTAAGTCATTTTTCATTTTCAGAAAATGGATTGCTTGAGGGAATAGATTTTACAGGTGTGTGTAGGTACATATAATGCAGTCCCAGTGCACACACAAAATCTCTCCTGGTGAAAGGGATAGCTAATCACACCTGAGAGAACAGAAATCCAGAAAAATGAAAGAAATGAAAACTGAAATTCATAGTAAGAAAGAATATTTTCTTCTACCACACAGTCATTTCTTGAAGAAAAGTTTTTTAATGTTTTTTTTTCCTGTGGACATGTCTTGAAATCATTTTAGATAAGCAGCACAGCTGGATTGTAAAGTACAGAGTATCTCAATAGGTCTTATTCAAAAGTTGTGTTAATTTATAGCTGAGGTTTATTAATGGAAGTCAGCAGCATCTTTTGTTTGAGAAATCATATGGTGCCCAGTACTTTTCATCCCACCTCCTTCCATTCCATTCCTATGAAGCTTTGCAAAATTTTATTTTGTCTGTTGTTCAACACCTCCCTGAGGTTGCAGAGAGGATGGAGAGATTGTTTCTGAAGGTGGTATTCTTTACCTGAAAAGAGTACTTAGCTCTGCCCCTCCTGAACTCCTAATGAACTGAGCATTCATCTTCTCTGTAGGTGGTTCTTAGTAATTTGAATGGATGTGCATTTATTCCCAATCCAGTTTTTGACTATACTCGTGCAAGTGTTGGTAGTGAAGGAGTAAGCGGGGTTAGTGGTAATTTCTGCCTCTACTTTTTATTGTCATTATTTCAACTGTGAATTGTTTTGAGAAGTTCCTTTAAGCTCAGCTACAGGAGGTGGTTGTGCTAGCATGGGCAGCCTTTATTTTATGCATTTTTATTTGGTTGATAGGTTGGAAACTTTCTACTTGGGTGTCTAATGTAACTCTCTTAGTTCTGCCATAATTTGGTGGCTGGCATCGTTTCATGCAAAGACATCCCTGCAGGTTGTTTGCAGGTCCAGACAACTTCAGAACTGCTGTGAAACTTCAGTTTATGCACAATATGACTCTCCACGTGTTCTCAGAAACACAGGGCTTGAAGGGACGACACGGAGGGCGTTGATCTGTGTCATTGTACAGCAGTGCTGTGCCAGGGCAGTCTGTGATACTAGAGGAGATAAAATTGACTGTGGTAAAGACAGTCCAAGAATGGCTGCGCAGCAACACCAGACACTGTTTGGGCAGTAAGTGTAGCACTGGCATTTTCTACCACAAGCATCACAGAAATACGGCAGACTTTATTTGCTGATCCAGTAGCATAATTCATGGGTTTGACGGAGGCAGACTTCCACCAAATTCAAATATCTCTGTCTGGGATACTCCTAAATTAAATCAGTTATATCAGAAAACAGTTTTAAAGCTGGTGGAGTAAATGGGAAGCTAAACAAAGGGTATTTGGCAATGTGGTAGTCTGTGTTTGCATATCATGTCTCTAAAACTGTATAGTCTTCTGCCTTGTGTTAGAGGCTGTAAGGTCACAATAGTTGCTTCAAGGAGGACATGCTGACAGAGAAAGTGAAATACAAGGACAAAGAAGGATTTCCTCTATGTCTAGGCAGTGGAGAAAACTCCTTGATATCCCCCTTTATCAGATAAGAGCGAGCAACAAGTTTTTTTATATACGTCACTTCTCTCTTGCGGCTTAGGAACATGCTGAGTCAAATAATGACACCTTTCTCACCCTGTCGCCAGCCCGACCCTAGAGGGATGGCTGGAGAGTGGAAATCTGAGAAACCTCCCATCCCAGGCCCAGTCCTCCTCTTTCCTCTTTGCAACAGTGGCACCCAAGTGCTGAATGACTTCGACCCCGAAAGCCCAGTTCCCCCACCCACATTTTCCTTTACAGTAGAGCTGAATGGAGGCTTTTCCCAGCGCTTAGTCACTGCTATGGCTCAGGCAAAAAAGTCTGTAATGTACAGGGCTGCTTTCAAAGAATTTTTGTGAATTAGGTACATTAAATTTCATGTATGTACTACCTGCGATTTGCAGGGGGATTGTAGGAAAGCAAGGGGAGAGAGTTATGCTGGAAAATGGGGCACTAGGAAGAAGACTCCTGTACAGCAGATTTAGGAAAACCAGGGATTAAAATATTTCTGGCAACTTTGTAAGTTAGTTCTACCCTCTCGCAATCTTATTTTCTCATTCTAAGCTTTGATGTAGTTCTTCTTTTAACTTTGCTTTGAAAAGAGAAAAAACAAACCTGGGAAAAAGATCTATCCTTAAATTGGATTTGGTTTAAAAATCAGACTAAATATAACTCTGAATGTGGTGACACAGACACTAAAACATTAATAGGCAACAATATAAAACCATTGACATTCTTCATAATGTTCCTCCAGGGTTAACCTATAGCCAGTTTCCAATCCTAGTGATGCTTGTTAGGCACATAGTTCAATGTATTTCTAGCCTTATCAGCTACTAATAAAAAAGTGTACTGAGAAAACATCCTGGCAACACCCAGAGCCTGAAAGGACTCTAGACCCTCTGCACAGAACCAGATATTCAGAGCTGTCTACTTGTGATTATGTCCTTTTGAGTCTTAAATGCTGGAGCAGCCTTCCACCTCCTGGCTCAGACCTTTCTCAGCATGCAGGAAGGAAGAAGCCTCACTGGGTCACCAAGCCTGGTCTTCTGGTACTGCAGGTATCCATGTCATGCAGCTCCTTTCACTTCTCTGACCAAAAACTCCTGGATAATGCCTGAACAGTTTAATCTCTGTAACAGAGAGCGCTTAGAGCCATGCCTGAGCTGTGTTCCAGCTTTCACAGGGCAACTTCATTCTTCTTTACAGTACTACTAATAATCTGTCCCCACTATCAGAGGACAACCACATTCAGAAGAAAAGGCAGCAGTTGACAGGAAGTTGGCTACCACAGTTGTCTTAAAAATTTGAGGGCAGAAAGGAGATGTTCAGCTAAAAGCCACAGGCAGGGAGAGGTGAGGGCACTAAGCAAGACAAGCAAGCGCCTGATGCTCTGCAGGTCTGTTTGTGAAATGTGGCTCCCAGAGCATAGGGTTTCTACCATACAAGTGTTGTCTGTATATAATACACATTTCCCAAGAGCTCCACTAAGAGACACTACAGCCTGTGGTGCAACAAGCAGGGCTGTGGCAGTGCTGAAACTACAGTTTGTCATGTTCATCCAAAATGCTGAGAGAGAAGAATCAAAGAGATACGCACAGATTTTGGACAGGGAATGGAGGATTCAGAATGGCACAAGCAAGAGGCTGCCTTGGTTCATTTACTACTGTTGATGAACTCAAGGGACCCTCTTTCATCTATGTGTACATGCTTTCTGATTATACACAGTTTCCATTAGAATTATTTTTTTTAAATGATAAAATTGGTTCCAAGTCCTATAAACTCATTCACCTTGTTCTCCTGCCCTTTCTTTTGTTCTTCCCAGGATCAGGAACAATGTCATGTCATACAATGCTGGGGCACCTCTGGCACAGGAAGAAGTGAGGTCATAGGGAGCCGTGTGAGATTGCACTGGAGAATGCAGTGTGTCACCTTGGAGTGACTCCAAGTTCCTGCTTGCAGCCCAGCTCCTCAGCTTGTCCTGTGTTCCATCACTGTGCTGGAAACCACTGATGAGCCATCAGGTACTGATTAGGCTTCAGCTCCCGTGTGGCAGAGAACAGGATTTGGTGTCCCACTGCATAACCGAAGGGAAGGCTGAGGCAGGAGCCACCCCTGCAGTTCTCAGGATGTAATGCACGTGCTTTCTTCAGCACCAAAGCCATTTAATGAATTTTCTACTTCAGCCACTGCTCCTCTGTGGCACAGTTTGGTGCAATCTGAGGAGCCTCTGTTACAGGACCTCGGGTCTAAAGTGAGTCAGGTGAGAAATCCCTCTTACAAGGGCTGTGAGAGCTTGTTTGTTTGTTTACCTTTGCTTCAATAACAATCATTTCACTATCACCCTTACATTCTCCTTAGCAGGAGTGACAGATTTGCAAACAGCAGTGAGTTGCTGGAAGTCAGAAACTCCTCTTCTGTTGGCTTTAGTACTGAACAAGACTGTGATCACCTCTGCAACGAGTGCCTCCTTAACTCTGCAACCTGATCTACATTTAAGACTCTCACAGGTATAATAGCATCATCCGAGCAGGGTTTGTTGTTACTTTTCAGGCCATTGTATCAGTAAAATCTCTGCTGTGGAAGTAACTATACCAGTATAGAATTCTCTTAAATAGGAATACTGACTCTTCTGTTTCTCATACATGAATTGCTTTGTGAATGTGATGCACTTTGCTATGACTTCACACTTAAATAGCTCTTCTGTTTAATTGTTTAGAGCAGATT
The DNA here is from genome assembly GCA_013396655.1 of Campylorhamphus procurvoides. Taxonomy (NCBI): domain Eukaryota; kingdom Metazoa; phylum Chordata; class Aves; order Passeriformes; family Dendrocolaptidae; genus Campylorhamphus; species Campylorhamphus procurvoides. The sequence goes on along the minus strand of WBMV01005176.1, from coordinate 863,694 downwards.
AGGGAGTGCTGAGGTGACTAGCTCATGCTATCTTTAACAGATAAAACTTTAACCTAGTACCTTTGGAAAAACAGCTTTTCTTTATGACGTTTTGTTTTCGGATATCTCTGTTTCTGTCTTCATCTATAAGTAGACATATCTAATAGATATGAACATGTGTGCCTGTGCATAGATTTATCTGTTCTATGCACACACATACAGATTTGAGAAGCTATACAGCACAGTGGTTTGCATAACGGGTTTCATTTTTCTTCACAGGTCAGCACCTTAAGCGAGCCTTGGAAAAACTATTGTGTGATCAGTCATCACACTGAAGCAGCAGAACCCATTTGGTAAAGGCAGTCTTGGATAAAAAGCTGAATGCTCTGGTTTCAGTGACTTGTCGTTGAAAGCTTGTGGTTTCTGTGTAGGAGGCTGTTTAGGCTGGACACGTTTGACATCCTTGTTTCTGAGCTGTGAAATCTGTACATCTAATTTATGAAAATTATCTCTGGTTTAATTTTATTCTTTTTTTAATGAAGTCAACATATTTTCCTTGCATTCAGTGGAAACAGGAATGGAAATAGTTTTAAGATGCACTGTGAGCATGTTTTAACCTCAAAAAGCGAGACAATTCAAGATATTGGTTATGATGAAGGTCTAAGAAGGAAATTAGAATTAAATACAGAGAGCCAGATGTGAGAGGACAGCATTTCTCAAGTGTGGAGACAAAGAGAGTAGCTAACTGTGGGAAGCGACATAGACATTATAAAATAAAAACCTTCCAGGTGAGAATTTGATTTAAAAAAAACCCAAACAGCTAAGTAAGGTAATTTGGAATTAACCACTATACTGGTACTATTCAAGGTAACAGGCAGTATTTATAGTCTTTCAGGTGGTCTAAATAAATAGGTTTAGATGTAAGTTAAATCCAAGATTAAAGAATCTAAAGGTAGGGCAAAGAGCTGCAGTAGAAGCAGGTGGAATCACAGAAAAACATAATTAATCAGTGATGTGCTAGTTGGAAGAGACCTTCAAGATTATCTTGGCCAACTCTCAGGCAACACCACCATAAGGGTGGAACGTGCTAATGTTGGTGTAGAGGATTTGACAGGTCTGCACAGCTGGATTTACAAGGAGGGGAGAGTAAGTTCCTGTTATGTAGCTGTGGTGGGAACACATCCATGTCTGCATCACTTAACTGGAGCCAGGAGAGCCATGGCTAATACAGGAGAGCTTCATTGCTTGCCTCACTCTTTTCCCTTCTGCTCTAGTGAGTGTCTCCCAACCTGTAACTGCCAGGAAAGCTGAGCTGTGGCCATACAGGATACCTGAGCCTCCAATTTGGCAGATCCTGTTCCTTCTGCTGTCAGGAGAAGTGACTGCCCAAACTTTTCGGTTTTCATCAGCAAGTTTCCCAGAAGAATATACCAATGGAAAACCAATGGAAATGTGTTAAAAATGAGCAAAGACCTCTGAGCAGAAAACAAAGGAGAAGAGAATGAAAATTCAAAATACATAGTTTCTTGCTGAAATATATATGAAATGACTACTTGTGTGAAAATAACTACTCACTGCATTTGTGGGAGTATAAAAATCTGTCTGAAGGCATTAGTCAAAGACTTCTGTGTGAGCAAACATTGAAAGTGTGATCACCCACTGCCAGTTATTTCAGAGGGATGACTGCAAGATTCATCTTAATAATTTTCAGTAATTTCCATACCGAAACATCAATAGAAGACCATAGATTTTAATTCCTTGCTACGATTTCATTGGTTCTCCCAGGAGAGTTGTTCCTTTTCAAGGAAAAAAAATAGATCAAAAGCTTTAATCTACCATTGTACCTTTGACTGGAAAATTAAGGTGTGTCGTCCTACTTGTATTTTCTTTTCAGAAACCTGAGCCAGTAAACACAATGGCTGCATCTGTAAGTGAATCTACAATACAATAGTAAAATTTGTCTCTAAAAGTACTCTTTTGGGCAAAGACATTTTTCTTGCTTGTTATTCATGAAGTTCTTGCAGAGTTAACAGTTGATACCCCTTCTGTGAGCAGGCAGTGCTCTTTCTCTGAACTAACTTGTGGGAAACCAAAAGACAAACAGGGAGGCACTGAAGATGCTGACCAAAACAATGGAGGCTTTTGAAAATCACATTTTCCCCATAGCCCAGAGTATGCAGGCATGCAGATAACCAAGGATGAGCTTTCTTTTGGAGGGAGAATCCAGAATTTATTCACGAGCAATATCATAGCATTCCTTTCCATACAGCTTAATTCCCACTCCCCATCCTCCTGTTCTGATTATCAAGGTTTACACAACTCCTTTGTTATTCAGCCCATGGGAAAACTCTATCAATGCCTCTTTTTCTCGTTGTAGCTAAGCCTGCAGTTTTTGAGATCCCTGGTTGGTGGCATTTTTACGTGGTTCCTTAGCCACTACATTTCTACTTGTATTTCCCTACATTTCCACTTGTATTTCCCACTTTATTGTCCTCCTCCCCGACCTGCCTGCTGCTGGCCAGGGACAGGCAGTGGAGCACCGGTCTGCCCTGGGCGCCCTCTCCCTCCCAGGATAGTTGTATCCCGGGTGTTGGGGATCAAAAGCGGCTCCTTAAACCTCCCCTTTTGTAGGTTTGACCCCCTCGCTGAGGACCCAGCTGAAAAGTCACAGAGCTGGTGGCGCTCTAAAGGCTGCAAACTAATTCTGCTTGCTACTGCTGCGCAAAGGGCAAAAACGCGAAGGGAAATGGAAACATTAAACCTGAGAACAGGAAAACTCACGAGAATCTCAGAAACGGCCTGAAGGAAAAAGGAGACAAAACCGTAATTTCCAAAACAATACCCGGAGATCAAAGGAGGCTGATGCGCTTTCAAAGCGCTGTTTGTGGCGGATCTGCAGGGAAAGGTTAAACGAGATCATTACTTTGAAAGATGCTGTGAAAAACAGGGTATGGCAAAGAGGCAGTAGACCCTCGAGATTTTTTGTTGGCTCTCTTCTTGCCATTGCACTCTGCACGTCTGCATTGGCCACACTGATAGGAATGTCACAAATGAGTTTAAATTGTCTTCAAATGGAGCAAAGATTAAACACTGCCCTCTGACACAATCATCTGCCATGGAAAGTCCCCCTACTGGTTCTTTGAGCTGCCTGGTTGTGTTCTCTGCTGCAAAACCTAGTTCAATGCTTTTAAGGACTGACCTGCACAGATTTTCCCTTTCAGCTTTATTCTTCATCATATCCTCAGTGATTTTATTGATTTCATCCAGTTTCTGTCAAAACAAATAAATAATGAGCATTTCAACTGTCCATTTAGGGTATTTCATTATGAAGTTTTGCTTTATTTGAAATAGTTTTAAGAGCTGGGAAAGCAACCTTTCTTCATTGTTTGTTTGGTGCAGAATGGCCAGCCTGACATGAGCTTGGTTTTTTCCTTGACCATCTCAACAGTTGCAATGTGTTTTGTGCCACTTCATAGATCTTTTGGCAAATGAAAAAAATCAGATGCTCTCCCTGTTTTAGGTGATCAGTTAAGATTTGTAGTGGTTGCCTGTGCTTTCTTAGACTTTTATGATTCAGTATACATGCTCTGAAACTTGTTTATTTTTTCCCAGGTGAGAAACAGTGCCAGGGTTATATACAGTGAATAACCAGTATTCCAGAAAATGAAGGACAAAGAAGTAGCTGTAGAAGGACACAAGTGAAGCCTGACCTAGGGAATAGGCAGCCAAGGTGTATGTGCCTGTGTCTGGGGACTCGAGACAAGGTGATGCCTTTCTGCCTTAATAATCTTTGTCTGCTTCTGTCAGGGCCAGGGCAATTTCAGTTGACTTACTAGACCAGGCTAGGGCATCTGGATTTACCAGCTCTTTTGACAGGTAGTGGCATTTTCCTTTATCTCTGACAGAAAGATATATAGTGAATATTTTGGAATTTAAACTGTCTTTATATTTAACCTGTTCCTTGGTGTTTAAAGAAAGACAATTTTATCCTTCTTATAAAGTTAGGAGGATGCTCAGGAGAAGTCAGTATTTTATACATTAAATTGTCTGGTCTCTATAAAATTGTATATTTCATATAGTACAATGTCTTCTCATTAGTGTAATCATTCTTCAGTGTTATTTAACATTTTCCATAAGTTAGTGGAAATGGCCTAATATGGGTTCATGTGGACTGCTGTGCCTCATTAGTTCTTTAGACCTACACAGCACTTTTTTGCACCTTGTGAAAATGGGGTAAAAGCCATATTTGGCTATTTTTTCAGTTCCTATTTAATCTGTTGATGGGCAAGACAGTCCCTTTGGCTCCCTTTTGCTCTGGACTTCTTCCGAGAATATCTGTGCATTCCTTACTGAAGGGATTCAAGGGAACCTGAACCGTCAAGGTGTTAATTTATTTTTCTTTTAATATGAGCCAAGATTTTATTAGGAATGATACTGTGCACAAACAAGAGCAGCTCAGTGCCAAAAGCAAGCATTCATACACTGGTATGAATCAGATCAACCTGAATCCACACCTCCATCCCTTCTCAGTATAATACTGAGAAAGCTTTCCAGGGCTGATTAGTCATTTGAGCTAACTGTAATAAATGTCAGAGAAGCTAATGAAAAACAGAACCTGGGTAAATGTGAGGCATAGCTGCTCTCTAGTGGACTTGTGAATATTGTCAGCAATCTAATACACTTAGTCCCAGAAAATAATCATGTAGACACTCTGCTGAGGCACAGAAGATGAAAACTTCCTACACCCGTGAGTTCAGCTGCTTCCTTGTTTCCTTGTCATCTCTCCTCTCCTTATGTAGCTGGCTTACACCAGGGCTACAGAGAAACAGCAGAATGCAAGAGCACCTTTAAAAAATGCCTCCTGTCCAATGCTGTGGTGAGCAATATTTCATTATCTGTATGCTGTAGTTTTGTTTGCAGGTGACAGTGTTTCCATTTAGCATCGTGTGAGAGTGGCAAGTATCTTAGAGCTGAGGAAAATCATTTTATCAGAAAGGGGGAGGTGTTCACACTACAAGTCCTTATTTCCTTAGGTGGCACGGAAAGCAGAGGGAAAAATATCTACTGCACAGAGGACCTTCACTTTTGGGATCCTCTTGCGCTTTCTCAGGAGAAAAACTAGTGATTTCCATGACATCAAGGCCAAATCAAGCCAGCACAGGCAGGCATGAGTACATGCACCCAGAGGACATTGGGCAGCCAGGTGCTGCTCAGCAGGGTTTGGGGCTGGATGTGGTGGCAAGGAGGGCTCAGCCTACAAACAGCCTCAGGGACAGCAGTTCTGTTCCTGACCTTTCCAGCAGCTTCACTGGGTCAGTGTTCAGCTCACTGTCCACTGGATGTCAAGGAATTCTCCTATCCACCAAAATGGCCACAGAAATAATCTTCTGCCTGTATTGATTTATTGACAGGTAATCTTTAAAAGAATTTCAGAACAAACCTATGTGTTACGTTCTTTAATTGCAGTAACTTCAGCCAAAACCAGTGAGGTTTCATAAGTGGCCCCTGAAATAACTTAGGGACCAAATAACATGACCCAAACCCCCTGAAGTTTTATGGGACTGACAGAAAACCTGAAGTCTTTAATACTATGAACAAAATTATGTGGGCAACAGAACAGCCTTTTGAAGAAAGCCTTGATGCTGTGCAAGCACTGTTCAGCCACAGACAAAGCACTGGTGTGTTTTCTGCACCTTTTAGTCATAAATCCAAATTACAGTATCATAGGCACTGCTGTGAAGAAAATTAACTCCATCCCAGCTGGATCCAAGACACCCACAGTGATTACTCTGGTTTGGTTGTGGATCCTCTGGTTTCATTCAACCACATTCACTCTTTTCTGGCAGGGACAAAGTCTAGGATTTCTGGTTGGTAATTTGTTGCTCACTAATAATTATTTGCATCTCCATTGGGGAAGGAGTTCACTGAGTCCCTCTGTCCCATGATGTACCTAGGAAGAGCTGGGTGTTGGTTCTGTACCTGAAGTGAGGTTCTAAGCTGAGAGCCTGTAAGAGTTTCCACCTCTGCATCTGAGCAGAGGTGTTAAACACCTTTCTTTTCCTCAAATCATGGAAAGACTTCCTTATCTTATTAGGAGTAAAAAATCTGGATTTCATAGTCCGTATGCCCAAGTGAATGGGTATACTGTCCCTTGTTACTTCCATTGTGTATATGTTTGAACACATGTCTGAGGTGCTGATCTGCAAACACCTAACCCTTTATTATTGAAGTATAAATGATATCAGGGAATGGGAAGTAAATCTGACTTTTGCTACCTTTATTAGCCACTGGATCCACTCTTTAGTCCAGTGGGACTGAGGTAACTGTGGTTTAAATAAAAAAGGCTCAGACTTGAAAAATAAAAATAGAAAATGCTTTTTGTCTCCATAGGGAACTTCACAGACTCATCTGAAGGACAACCTTGATCTGTGAAAATATATCAGTCTGAACAGTGGAGGGATGAAAATATGTATATGAAAACTAATATTTTCTATTTCCTTTTTGTTCAGCTTCCTGTATGCTGAGCCCAAGTTGTTTATTCTTCTGAATGATGCAATGGGTTAACGGATAGTATGTGGGTTATCAGTAAGGAAATCTGAAGGTACAAGGACCATAACAGTACCTTATGTTTCACTTTGATTAAACTGGTGGAATTCTGTGCAAATGGAAAATTGTGGAGGTGTATAGCCTTCATTTTATCAAGAGGATACAGTAGGAAGTAACTCAAAACACAAACTGTCATGTTATTTCTAATACCTTGAAGGCTTTAAATTCAAAATCCATGCAGTCTTTACAAAAGATAAAATACATGTGTAGTTCTTCCTGCTGAGGCTGAGATTTAGGGAGATGTGAGGCTCAGGGGAAGAGTCTGGTGGATTTACTTAGGAGCCAAGAGAGGTCAGCAGGAGTTTGCCATTCTCTAACTTGGCTTGCACAAGATAATGAATCTGTTTCCTTCTGGAGACTGTTTTCCATGACAAACAGCCTTGTGCATGTAAAACCCCTTCACTTTCTTTAGAAATTTAAGAAAACTTAGAATAATTTAAATAAATTTTAAAACAAAATCTTTTTTTTTTTTTTTGCTTTAGAGAATGTACAGCAATGCAGAGTAAGATCAGTTGCCCTTTAGAAATAAAGAGCTGGTGCACGGGGAAACTGCCCTTAATCCCCCACACATGAGAGCTTCAAGGTGCACCCTAGTTACACACTCAGTATGGCAGAGCCTCCCTTATAGGGATCCACACCAGGCCAGGAGTCATCCCAGCCCTCCTGCAATCCAGTCTGCTCCCCTCCAGGTAAGCCAGCAGAGATGTTTGAGTATCCATGCACAGGGAGGCAGCAGTGGGACCATTTCAGTGGCTACATTCCCCATCGTGCATCTCAATGGTTCTAAAACCCATAGTAGGAACATCTCCTTTTGTGTCTTTTGCAAAAATATTTGATCCTCTATGTGGACAGCAACCAAGATTTTCTTTGAGGTGGGTCTTACAGACATTGTTTCTGTGCCTGCCTGCTCTTGCTTGAATAAAGATCAATAATTATGTTTTGTTGAGACCCAGCAGGGAGGGAATGCCCTTAGCTTACCCCACCTTAGCGCTGCATGTTGGTGTTTTGAAACTAGGGTGGGGTGGTTTATATTTTGATAGACCATTATCTAGGAGGGAAGTAAATAACCTGAAACCTCGACCTGGTTAGTGCATTGTTCCTCCTCAGTGTTGTTGTTGTTTCTATGCTGCACAGCTCCCTGTGAGGGCAGCCAGGAGCTAAGGACAGTCATTTGCACTAAAAGGCTACAGATGTTCTTGCCCTCCTTGCCCTGAATTGACTTTGCTTTCACTTGTATGAGGAGGACTTTTTTCCTGCTTGGTTTTTGCTCTCTTCCTGTTACACTGGCAGCACTGGGCCACTCTGGCATCTTTTACCCATGCACCAAGTGGTAAATGTCCTTTTGTGGGTTATGTGAGGTGGCAGTTTTTTGCTCAAGAGTCGTGGAGCTGAGGTCGTGTCTCTTATGTCTCACCAGCTGAGAGAAAACAACACCCAGTATTCTGAGGTTGATAAAGGACTTCTAACGCTCAGGTCACCTCAAACCACAGTTAAAAAGGGGTGAAGATGCAGTTACAGTGGGTGTCTTGGAGAAGACAGGGTGATACTAGAGGGGTTGAGTGCAACATCCTTTGTGGCTCGAGGAACACCACCATGTCCCAGGAGCATATCTGGGGGAGACAGCTGCTCCTTCTTCAGGAGGCAGCAACATCTCCAGCACCTTTGGGAACAGCTGCTGCAATAGAGATACCAAGTCATCCTCTTCTCCTTCAAATCCTTCCTGGCAAACAGTTTTCCTAGGATGACTTCACTAAGTACATTAGTTTACCCAAGGCTCTGAGAATTAAATGTACAGGCATTATTTTCCTCCTAAATGTCTGGGCAAGAGGTACATGAGTGAGGGACTTCACTGCGTACTGTGTACCTCCTGCTCCAGGACTCAGAACCTATATAGGCTCAGCGCTGGTAAGAATCTCTGTGGCATTATCACAGCTCACAGCTGGTGGCTACCCACAGTCACTTTGGCTGTCTGAGCAAGAAAACTTGTGGTTTTGTTTCACCTTCCTTGCTAGAAGTCTCAAAGCCAGACATCCCCATTTTGGGCAAGAGATGCATTCCCAAACCTGAGTTATCCCACTTATTGCTTGCTATTTGGGCCCTGTGAGTGTGGCAGTGCCTGGTCCTCCCACAGCGTTCCACACTGCCTCGATGGTACTGCTGCAACCTCATCCAGCACTTCCTCCCACTGCTCCAGAGCACCTGTGATATCACCTGACGCAACAAACTGGCATGTCCCCATCCCTGTGCTCCCCTGCTGGCAAAGAAACAGCTCCCAGGGCCTCACTGGAAAGCCCATGTCTCTCAGTATCTTCTTTTTCACCTAATACTGACCATTTCTCCCTCTGCCTTCAGAATCCGTGTCCCATTTTAAATGGATTAGTTTTGTTTTCCTTGAGAGAGGCTTTTATTGTAAAACTCTGCCTGGTTGCTCCTCCACTCCTTCCTAAATCTCAGATGGAAAATGCCTCTTCCTGTCCCCAGACTTGTTTTTCATTTCTACTGGGACTGATTTAATTGTTATTCTGCTCTTCCAATATTGCTCAAAAGGTGTTTCAGCAAACAAAGTTGTATTGTATTGAAACAGTGGGATTGAAACAGAATGGGATGAATCACCCTTTCTTCAAATCCCCACCTAAAAATAAGAAAAAAAAAGATGATTCACTGTAGAAAGTCTGTGTGAGGTTTCTCAAATTCAGTTCTGGTTATCACCTGTGAGGCAATGCTGTGCTTCTCGTTCTGGCAATGTGGTATCACTTTACTTGAAAATGGCTTGAAGGTTTTTACTGATTCATTCTGGGAGATGATTTTGTTGGTAAATTAGAAGGTTATTTTTGCTTTTTTTCATAGAGCATTTGTAGCATATTTTGGACTATAGAAAAATTAAGTAAATTTAAGTAAATATATAATATAAGAAGTATAATAAAACCACAACACACTTAAAGCCAATATAAGGCAGCATATTTTTATGAGGCACAAAAGCTGTGGAAGCTTTTGATTCAATATCATCAAGGACAAGACCTTGGTGAGGTTCAGTACAATTAGGCTGACACTGGTGACATCCTCTGTAGTTAAATTACAGAAAAGGGATAAAAAGAAAACATCAAACCTGTGGGACAGTGATGCCTGCTGTGCATTCCTTAGGGTGCACGAGTAGTGCCTGGTGCCACAGGCTGCCAGTGCTACCCCAGGTAGGTGCTGGGCATGGTGTTTAGTCCCCTCAAGCTGGATCCAACCTTGCAGTTTGCTTGGCCTGTCTGTGTTTCTATGTCCAAATGGTGAGAAGAGTGAGGATTTTGTAATCTGGGTGAAAATGTAGATTGCTCGTATGTCTACTTTTGTGTTATCACATGGTACCCGAAGAAGGAGACCACACAACAAGCTTTGGTGGCAGTTGAGCTGTGTGCCTCAGCTGCAGGAGCACTCTGCAGCACTGAGGGGACAGGCTGTGTTTTGGGGAGTGGTCTGTGAGGGGAAGGGAAGTTCCTCAAGCTCACAACAAATTGCACTGGATTTAAATAAAAAATGTAGGCGTGATACTGAATAAGGGGCACTGAAATACTCCTTATTTTCCATTTCCCTAACAGGGTTTTTTCAAAATTACTGCAGGAAAGATTGTGAAGTAACCAAACCTTGCCACCCAGGAGGGAGTAAAGGATCTGAGAAGTGGCCCTCACCTCTTGGCTGGCTCTGGTAGGTCAGTGCAGTGCCCTGTGATTTCAGGAGGAAGTGTGATTAAGAGGTTGGCACAAGGCAGTGGATGCTGCCATGAAACCCTGTCACAGGAGGTGTGATGTTTATGGCAGCACTGATGTTCTTGCTGTGAGTTGCAGAAAGGGCACGTGAAGTCAGATGGCCCAGCTCCTTGACTTTCTCACTGAGGGCCACCTGGAGTAGGAATCAAACTGCTGCATGGTGAAAGCTTTTCTATGAATCCCTTTTAATGAGTACTCGTGGAGGTGGTGGGAGGGGGCGATACGAAGAGGGGTCAGTGCTGAGTGTGGCCAGAAGCACTGCTGCTGGCAGGGCACACTTCCCCTGTTGGCACAGGCACAACGGAGCAGCACCGTACTAAGTTCTGCAACTGCACATAAACTGGACGTGTTGACAGTTTCCCCAGATACACTCTTATAGGATTGCCAACCAGACTGCCTCTGGAGTGAGTCCAGAGTAGAGCCACTGAGTTGCTCACAGGGCTGGAAAACCTCTCCTATGGACATAGGCTGGGAGAGTGGGGGCTGTTCAGCCTGGAGAAGAGAAGGCTCTGGGGAGACCTTAGAGCACTATCCAGTGGCTAAAGGGTTTCAAGAAAGCTACAGAGGGACTTTTCACAAGGCATGGAGTGATAGGATGGGGGAGAATGGCCTCAAGCTGAAGGATGGTAGGTTTAGATTAGATGTTGGGAAGGAATTCTTTACTATAAAGGTGGTGAGGCACTGGAACAGTTGCTCAGAGAGGTTGTGGGTTCTCCACCTGTGGAAGTGTTCCAAGACCAGGCTGAATGTGGCTCTGAGCAACCTGGCCTACTGGAAGGTGTCCCTGCCCACGGCAGGGGGGTTGGAACTGAATGAGCTTTAAGGTCCCTTCCAACCCAAACCATTTTATGATTTCATGGTTAACCAAGTTTTCACAATACACACATCTTAGAGCTACTTGTGATGTACCTATCAACCACATTTACTAATAAGGCAGCAGAAGTGGTAGACATGATTTGTTTATGATTTATTTAGATATAATTTCATATGACTTAACTAGTGTGCTTTGGGGGAATTTTCCATTCTTCCTATTGTATAATAGATATTGGTCCTGGTGTACTGATGGTAGTCATATTCATCTGGGGGGAAAATGGAAAATCTCTGATCCATAACTGACTTTGAAGCTGAATATATCAGAGAGAGAAAATAAGGTATGTATGTTTGATGCCTTTTGGATTCCAAGTCTATGAGATGTCACACCAGTTCAGGGGCAGAAATGAAAGTCTCAATCCCACTTCAGAATACAATGCCCAGCCAAATGCTTTTACCAGGCTTAAGAACATGAATTTGAATTGTGAGCATTGCTTAGGGCTCAGTCAGCTTGCAAAGGACACAAGTTACTTACAGAGGAAGCAGGGATTGTTGAGAAGACAAAATACTGGATGTTGTTGAGCACTTCATGGGTATCCTAGTTTTGCCATGAAGGGGTACAGCGCAGTCAGGGAAGTGTTTGCAGCTGCTGTGCTTGGCTGAGCTGGGAACACTCCTGGTTCAGTTCAACCCTGCCTAAATGAGCTGGGGAGCTTGAGCAGCACTCCAATGTGCTGTATCTCAGCTGGTGAGTGATTGCTACTACCATCATCTTGTCATCACATTTGAGATGTATTTACCACTCCTAAGGCAGCAAAAGTGGCATGCAAGTTTTGTCATACACAGGAGAGAACTAGTGTGCTTTCTTCTGGGGAGTTTGTTGTCAGAATCAATATGCAGGGAATCCCAAACCAGCATAATTCTTCAGCCTGAAAAGAACTAGGGGAAGATTTGAGAGAGGCTTCCACACACCTTCAGTCAGGCTGACAAGGTGCAGCTTCCCTTTACAAAACTGGATTCACTCACACCCGTATAGGTCACCACAGCTACAGTAATTCAAGTACTGTGGTTTCCACCAGGGTGCCAGCAGTGCCCCCTTTCCTCAGTGACAGGAAACCTGGGAATATCCAGAAACTCTCTGTCTGCAAGTGTCAAACCCTGCACCTTCAGAAATGCCGCTGGGGTCTGTGGTCACAGTGGCACATGTGGGTGTCAAGCTGTTCCCTGTCAGCAAACATCAGCGTGAAAACTTGTGCTGCTTCGTGGCAAGAAGGAACGTGAGGACATTCACACATCCTTTCTGTGCGTGCCCAGGTGGTGTCTTTAGCTTTAAAATGTACCCCTCTACATCAGATGATGAATAAGATGTAGCCAAACCTGGGTGCTGCAAAGACCATCGACAACATTAAGCATGTGAACAGCAACAAGGCAGTGTTTTAAAAAGAACAAAGCAGCGTAATATAGGATTTAAAGATACCTGGGTTTAATGCAGGGAAATGTAAAATATGTAGGCTAATCTGTCACTTCTGGTTTTTTGCCTCATATTTTGCCATCCCATATGTGAATAGCAGTAAATTTTTATTATAACACAAATTTGCTTATAGATTTGAATTCCCGAGGATAAAATTTGCTTCTCAATAATAGACAGATGTTTTATAGATCTGGCCTGAATTATGGGCAAAACCAAACTTGTCTGCCAAAGCAGTATTCAGCCACCTGAGAGTTTTCCAGCAGCAGGTGATTCTCAAATGCTGAAAAAGCTGTCAAATGCCAAAGGTTCTCATTCAAGATTGCCTTTAAAATGGTATTCTGTCTACCGAAAATGTTTTCTCCCTGAAGCCTTTGTCAGTAGTATTTCCTCCAACTGGAAATGACAGAAGCGGGGTTTTTGCTTGGTTGCTATTGTAGGAGGTCAAGTTTTATTAACCAGACTATTCAGGTATTCCATGAAGTTCTGGACTGAATTAAATAAAATAATAGCAGTGATTGTGGAGTTAGTTTAAACTTACATTTAAATTGAAGGTCTAGATAACCAAAAATGAGAATTTTACATTTAGGAAGGAAAATAAGTAGCAGCACTCACTGTACAGTTTGGAAAGCTGTTCTGTAGTATAATCAAGTGAATCCCTTTCCTTTGCACACATGGTCAGGGTTAGGGTAGCAACTTTGATTTCAGACTAATTATTTCCACTAAAAACTTAAATTTGTAACTTGATCTTTGCAGTTTGCAGTTCGTATTATGTGGTGTTTACTTCAGCATTTGTTCTTATAGATCTGCCCAATTGCTCCAAACCATGCCTAAGTCACAATGATGAAAATTTCTGCAATTCATTTTGGAACTCAGTGTTTACGTGGTTGGACAAAATACCAGAAACCGTCAGCATATGTTTTATACACTCAGTAATAAAGATGAGAGGGATAGCAGAAGGTTTCTAGCAGAGCAACGCCAACTCCTTTATATGCCCTAAGGAATGACTCAAACAATGGGATTGGTCCATGAATACAGAAAAAAGGTATTGAAGAAAACTGTCTTTATCCACATACTCATGGAGTGACATTACAACATGGCCAATCTTACCAAGTTTCACAATGAATAGTAAGTGGGAACTGAGAAAAGCAAACTGTTGCCCAAACATCGTTACCGTAAATGTAAAGGAAAAGAAACACTGTAGGTGGGGATAGTAGTTGTGAGCCATTCCTTTGTGTCTTATATGTAACTGTCCCAAAAAAACCCCAGTAGGACTTCACCGCCAGAAATCTCCCGTCCTGCAGACAGCCTTGTCTGTTCCTGCCTGCTTGGCCACAACCCCTGAGCCCTTCTGATGGTGAGAAAAAAACGAACCCCATTTGACGTATTTCACATTTCCACCCCTGGTCGGGGATCTTTTCCCTTCTGTCTGCGGTTGTTTAACCTTGATCCAGTCATTCAGGTGAGAACAGAGAAAAGTGGAAACAAGTCTATGTTTTTTCCCCCCCGCCCCGTGTGTCGAGACGCAGCACGGCCACCACCTCAGCACGGGCTTGGTGGCCTTCGAGCTGAAGTGTTCTCTGAAAACAAACCAGTGTTTTGATTAGGGCTCAGTGACATTTAATTTGGTCAGCCAAAAGTAATTCTTTTACCACCTGGCCGCCGAAAATAGCGACTTGTTGAATTTTCCCCTGGGCATGGCTGTTGAAGCACAGGGGAGACTGTGGGGGAACCCCATTGAGGTGCCAGGCTCTAGAATCCATGGTGCAGCCCTACATTTTGCAAGATCATCCTTTGCATGTGGGAAGTGGTGTGTGTTTATAGTTTGTTATGTGCAAGCTGCAACAAAGCCTTTGGTGGAGCGGGGAGCAGAGGAGCGTGCTTTGGGATAAAATCCAGGCTGATGTTTCCAGCCTGTGACCTGGCTGTGCTGCACTGGCAGCTACGAATTAGGTGACTCAGTTCTGTGTGGTCACAGTGAGGCAGAAAATAGCAATGTTTGTGGTACACAGGGTGGTGGGGCTGGTCCCATCCTATTTAGTAAATCAAGGTTTGAAACAACCACTGTGCTTTTCCTTGCTCAGGTGCAACGCCCAGACCAGCCTGACTCATTTTTCAATATCCACGTGCATCGGTGATATCTGGGCCGGTGCTTTCAAAAGTAAGTCTTGGAAATTGTGTGTGAAAATTGCCCCCTGCCTTTAGACACCAAAATAAAGTGCCTGCCTTCAGAAACACATTCTGAAAACCCCGCTCTTTATCATTGGTGACATTTTGTTGAGATCCGTTATCTGTGTGGTTCCACAAGTGACCTAGAATAAGCAGAGCAGAATTCTTGTTTTTAGAAATGGAAAAATTTGCCCTTTAGGGAGTACTCCATGACGCAGAAATATTCAGGGTGGCTCTTGGCCTTTGCTGTGACTGTCATTGCATGGGATGCTCTTTCTAAGCAGTGTGGAATTGCCCCGTGTCAATCAGCGAGCGAAAGCAGCTGAGGTGATCCAGGACAGTTTTGTTGGCAGGGTTTCTTTCCAGGGGTGGATCAATCCACCACATCACCAGCGTGCCCAGGGCAGCAGCACAGGGGGAATTCGTGGCACACCACAGCATTTGCAGTGACTGCTGCAGGCCATAGCGTGGATTGAGGTTGCCCTCGGATTTTACATCCTTTTCTCTCGTGGATTGAGGTTGCCCTCGGATTTTACATCCTTTTCTCTCAGCCTATGCAAAGCCAAAAAATCATCTGTCTGTCTTTGTTTTAGCTTTGCTTCAGCAGAGCCAAAGCAGATTTCCTCCTGTCTGCTGCAGCAGGGTGCAAAGGCTTGGGACAGGGTCTATTCTTAATGTCAAGCAGTGGCATAAAGGTCCTGGGTGCCCAGTGCAGTCAGGGGACTTGTGTGGGCAAGCAAGAGCATTGAGTGGGTTTTAGCTGTGTATTTCTACTGTCTGATGTTGCACAGAGTCTGGCTGCATATTTATATCAGTTGGGAGTCAGGAAGCATGAAAACGTCATAAAACATTTTGATTTTATCATTGTTATTAGGAACTCACCACCCCAAGGACTCTAATTCTGAATGCTAGCTTATAGGAACAACTAGACCCTGCCTAATCTCCATTAGGACTTCACTTTGAGTTAGTCAGCTCCTACTAGGGATAGCTATTTTTTCAGAAGTAATCCAAGAGCAGAAGGTATAGCTCTTAGCAGAAGGTATCTTTGAAGTTACTTGGTTTGGAGGCATATTATAGGACTCAATCTAGATGTTGAAGTGTCCATCTAATTTGAGGAAGGGGTCCTTAATTTGGGTTTGTATCTCTAGGTATATCCTTGCAGCTTCCCAAACATCATCCTTTTCTTGTTGAATAACAAAGGGGAAATTCAATTGCTGAAAGGGCACCTGAGAGGCAGAGCACTGTCTAGTATTTAATCTGGATAAATTTATAACAGGAAAAAAACACTTAGAGGAGAGTATGAACTATTTTGCCCATCAGAAATAAGCAAGAAGAATTGCCATGCTAGGCAAAATCTGCCTATAAGTCCTAGAAATTCAATATTTAGAAGAAATAATCCCAAGTGCAAGCTTTTCTTTCTCTCTCTTGGTAACCTACCCAAGGAAGAATAAAAATGGATGAACTGTGCAGGGACCCATCTGTCATAATCCAGAATACACCTGGCTGTACATGGAGCTACTCCAGCAGATCTGCTCTTCAGCAGATCCAGGTTCCACCCTTAGGAATGCAGAGCAAGAACATCAGCTTAAACAAGATGTTTAAGAGCTAAAGTCTTCCCAAACTAAACAGACACTATTCTGTAGTCTTACCTTTTTAGTGTGCATTCTTCCTCTAAATGACTGATCCATAAAATGGCAAATGCCAGTGCTGAAATGAGAGCTATGCAAGATTAGAAATTAATGTTCAAACCATTTGTTTCTGTCAATGGCTGACAGAGAAAAGGCTGTACCTGAAGTTCTGCATTTCATTGGTACAGGGAGCAAATAGATCTGCAAAAAGGCTTCTTAAAATAGAAAAGTTCAGCCTAACCACTGGTTTTGCTGTGTGTTAGTGCCTCTGTTGGCTTGGAGGGGCTTCTCTTACTCAGAATTGAACTGAGGCTCACAGGAACATTTGTTCACTGCATATCTGCATACCAGATACAACCTTTGCCAGAGCAACTAAATTATAAAGAAAAGAACAATGCATTAGGATAGGAGTGTTATTTTAAGGTCTATTTCAGATGAAAAACATACACAAGTCATAAGCACCTACTACTGGGATGAACCTTTGCAGGAATCAGAAGACATGTGCTTGTTCAAGGCAAAGGTTGCTAAATGAATGCATGATATGACACTGAAAAAGGTTTTATATATATATATATATAAGAATATCAGAACAAGATATAAACTCAGAAGTCTCCAGCTACAGGTCAGACACTTTACTGCTTAAATAGACTAAGCATGATCTCTCTAGGTTCAAACTTGGGATACTAGGCTTCAAAATGCTCAAAATTTGCATGAAATGGAAGATGTGCAGCTGAGGGCTTATATCAAATGAAAATGAGTTGATAGTCAAAAATCTGCTGAGAAAACCTCATCCCCAAGGAATATTTTTCCTAAAATCCTTATGCCTGTTTGGAGTGAATTATTCTAAACAAAAATGAAAGGGTATGCTTTTGAGGGGTAGAAGAGTTGTTTTGGGTGTGTTACTCTTGTTGTGGATTGCAGCCAGCACTTTGTTTGCAACTCACACTGGTGCAAGTCTTTCTGTCAGGCAGCAGAGTGATTATCACTGTTATTAACCTTCACTTCCAATAATTGATCAACTTCTAAGAGTAAGAAAAAGAGGTATATATATATCAGTTGTTAAAGCACTTGCACTGAGAGTCTGTTAACAGTTCCAACCTCTGGAGCAAGCTTGTCATGTTTCTCTGCAGAAGAGGGAAGGTGGCCCCCATACCAGTGTCCCAAAAACACCCTCCTCAAACACAGGCAGGTAACAAACCCTGAGCATCTTGCTCCTGCTCCTGCCAAAAGACCCTTCTAGAGCTGACACTGAAATTACTCAAAGCACCTGAGGGTGCTCTGCCTGTGAGAAAAGCCTTTGCAAGGCCCCACAAGTCTGAAAATCATGAGTCAGGCTCCCTGAAAAGGGTGGGAAGAAAAGGGATTTTTTTATTTTACTTATGTGTGGTAATTTTTTGGCCTCACAGATAGGGGAGATCTGTGGGTTTGATGGTGTGGGGTTTTCAGCAGCTTCCTAGATTACCAAACCTGAAATCAGCTGTGCTCTCCACCTGCCCACTATTATCCCAGAAGTTGATCCTGCCCCTGGTTTGATGAAACTGCACTAATCTCCTCTAACAAGGCATTTAGAGAAGCTATTTTTCCTGCACAGGCTCCTGACTTTACAGACCGTGTGTAATGCTTAGCAAACTGAAAGGACTGAGATTTTGGCAACACAGAGAAGGTGAGCACTAGCACCTGTCAGACAGCAAAGAAGCAATGCCTTGGGATAGGAACTGGCACTAAATACTCAGGAAGGCTGGGCTCTCAGCATGCAAAACTCTGGGTTTCTTGATTGTATTTCCTGTACTTTCTCTCTGGCCTTCTTGTTATGAGTGAAATAGGGAAACAGTGCAGTGTTGCTTTTCAGCTGTCTGAAAGTAAATGTGTTAATATTTGTAAGGAATGAGGAGATCTGGACGAGCAAACCACACCAAAGAATGTGAATTTTCTTACAAGAATCTATGCTGGATTTACCTGGTGTACAACATAATGCAAACAATGAGAAAGATCAATAAATGGAGTGCTTTTTCTGTCCATAGCAAGACTCCTGTGGGGAAATCTGCAAGGTCATGTCGTTAAAGGCTGATAATGGAACTCAGCAACAGGCTGAATTCAGGTTCAACAAGTGAATATTGCTGTTGCTCTTTGTAATTATGGAAGTTGGGCTTTGCAAGTGTACTGCCCTGCCCTGATGATTTTATGTGCCTCCAGAGAGCTATGCTTGAAGACAGGATATTAATTAGTTATGCCTTTTCTGGATTCAGAGAGAGATTGGCTTGAGATTCCAGTTTTATTCCAAAAATGAAATGGTATTTTCTTACATAAACCTGATGGTATTAATGAGGTCAATTAAAGTGGGAGGTATATTATCGAAATCCTGTATTTTTTTAACCCCTGCTCTTCTCAGGGTCAGTTTCAAACTCTCAAGAACTCCCAACTCTCCCCCATTTTACATTATATTGTTCACATTTTGCCATTCCTGTTGGAGTCTTACAGATTTTGGTTTTGGGTCCTCTAACTGGCTGAAGTGACATTGTGCTGACTTCAGAGTCCTCCCAGGTGTGTGAACTCTGAAACAAGAATTGTCCTCTGAAGGTAGAAATAAAATTGTGAGTTCACAACTTTCATCCATTGTAAAACAAAATCTCCAGATACATCACCCAGCATTGCTATAGAAATGCCTCTGTCGTGAAGCAGGCGGGTTTTGCTCCTGTTGGAGCTATTCTGCTCTGTATCTGGATTTTTCTCTCCAAGCTGTCAAACCCCACTCACAGCAGAGCCACAGAGTTGTGATGCACACCTGCACAGCTCTTAAAAACTTACTTTCTGCATTACTCTCTCACTGCTCACCTCTATTTTCCTCCATCTTCCCATGCTTTTGTACCAGGGCAAATCTTGGTATTCAGAGACAGGGACAAAGAGGAGGTGCTTGGAACTGTTTCACAGGGTTTCTATGTATGAAAGCATTTCTGAACCACTTAAAATCCTTTGTTTAAAGTAGATCAGCATCTGCCAAAAATAAGCCCTCAGAGGCATTTCCACAGCCACATAAAACAAGCAGCCACCTGTGACTCAGTTGTGCAAGTTGTGTAGTACCACCAGGATCCTGATCTTCCTCATCTATTGCATTCTCAGTTATGCCATGGAAATTGCATTTGATGTGATGTAAATAAGCAGGCCATTCATAAACAGTTTTACAAGTCATCGTTTTATCAGCCACTAAATATCAGCAAGTGCTCATTAAAAAAGCATTCAGAACAACTACAAAAACTAGAAGAGCAAACAGTCATAAGATGGAGTGATATGCCTTATTTTAGCACCATGATTTTCATATTATAGTGAAAATTCCACTCCCTCAAGGCAGCTGCAAGAAGGATGGAGAGGGGCTTTTCACCAGGGGATGCAGTGATAGGGTAAGGGGGAATACTCTTAAACTGAAGGAGTGCAGGTTTAGCTTAGAAATTAGGAATAAATCCTTTACTATAAAGGTGGTGAGGCACTGGGATGGGCTGCCCAGAGAAGCTGTGGGCTCCCCATCCCTGGAAGTGTCCAAGGCCAGGCTGGATAGGGCTCTGAGGAACCTGGGCTAGTGGAAGGTGTCCCTGCCCATGGCAGAGGGATGGAACTACATGGTCTGTAAGGTCCCTTCCAACCCAAACCATTCTATGGTTCTGTAATTAACATACCTTGTCTAGTTTGCTGAAGAAGAAATTATGAAGTGCTTCTACTTTTTGAACATTATCATAAGAGACTGACTTAAATTAGATGGTTTATACCTTTGTGCCAAGCTTCCTGCTGGATGGGATTTGGATACAGAATTTCACTGTCAGTTTAAACCTTGGAGGTACTTCCTCCGTTGCTCTCTGGTGCATGCCTATTGTTTGTGACTTGAAATGTTCCTCTGTTGTCTTACCCTTCAGCTGAAGGTGAAAATTCACCTAAACTTCCTACAGAATTCAGTTTTAAACCTTTAAAAGAAATCTGGAAAAACATCAGTGATATTTACTACTAGGAGTCAGGCTGAGGGTAAGCAGAACTTACTATTCCTGCTGTCCACACTGGTCTCCATCAGGGAGCTGGTGAGTTCATGGGCTTTCCCAGGCAGAGAAGGAGACTTGTGCCCTTGGTGTCAGATTTAGGGAAAGGTTTTACAGTTCTCACACGCGTGGTGAGGTGTGTCACGTTAGTGGTTGCCAACAGCTCCCCACTGCTAACCCCAAAGGCCAGTCTGCAGCATGGATTGGGCACCCAGAGACAACGCAGAGCTGGCTGTACTTGGTATTTAGTAAAGCTCAGCATCTTGTTTCTCACTCAGACTTGCAACTTGGGCATCATCTTTGTTTAGGACTGTTCTGTATGTGGATAATACTTAGATCTGGATGTGTGTGTTCAGCAGAGTAAAGATTTTATTCGCAATCTTAAACTTTCTTCTTGTGTCTCTGTCATTGCAGGATTCCTCTTGGCTTTCACATTGTCCTTGCCTGCTACTGCAAAGCTAATTTTCCAAGCCTGCCTCTCTGCTTAAATAGTTTCTGTGATATTTCTACTGTATTACATACCTCTTCATCCAAGGCCAGCTGTGATGTACTCTCAGCCTTGTGATCATCTCCCACTTGCTGTTGGTGCATTCCCTTCCACCTTTCACTGTCCTGTCCTCCAAGGCTGTGCCACCCTCCTGTTACACATTTAAGAGTGCATGTTTTTCAGATTTCCAAAGCATCCCGATTTCAGTCATCTTCAGATGGCTTTTCTAAGGAATGACTATGAGAAGGATGTTAACATCCCCTGGATTTCTGGCCAGTACTGTCCTTAGTATCATCTATCTTCTGCTGAGGTTGAGAGCTTTCTAGGGCACAGAGCCGTTACTGTTCTGCTTGGATAGTCCCTAAAAAAACTTGTATGCAAATAATAAATAGTGGTAATTGCTAGGAACTCAGTGAGCGTTGTCAAGTAAAATCTACTAAAGCTGTTGTAATGTTTTTAAAGAGATGGTGCCCTGAACAAGGCGAGTTCTCAATGGAAACTGCTGAAATAAGTGTGAAACAATTTCATTTTTGTCAAAGACTTATGCCACCTTTTGAACTGCAAAAGTTTCGGGCTGGCAACAATGCCACAAAAAATTACTGTCCCAGACTCCGTTTTCCATTCAATACCTAGATTCAGTTTGAATCAGTGCTTCGCTCTTAAAAACAGATTATTTTGTATGTCATCTGCCACTTGAGATTTGCAGGTGTGGTATTCATAACCACCTTAAACTTTTGAACTCTGGGACAATGAGCCAGCAGCTCACACGCGATTCATTGATATGAACTCATTTTAACTCCAACATGTGGAAGGAAATTCACTCTAAGATTGCAGCTGTAGATGTTTAGAAATTACCCAGATGGCCATGATATATCTGTAACCTACCACTATGAAATAGTGTGTGTGATAAGGGGCACACTGGACCCAATGAAGGAGAAACCTGTGGTGTGACCAGCTCTTCCCTGAGCCAGCTGATGGTGGAGCCAACCCCTCTGGCACCTCCTTGGAAGACAATGTTGGTGTTGAACACCAGTGTTAAACCATCCAAATGGTGATCCAGTCCTGGTAAAATATTTGTGGGTCCTCGTTTCTCCCTTTGGCAGAGGTTACAAAGGCAAGCTCTCATCCGCCCATCAGGCTGGGCCAAAAGCACTTGGCCTAGTGCATGAATCCATGCCAAGATAGACTTAGGAAAGGCTGGTTTGTTTTTCCCTTGACATGTAGTTATTTTCTCCTGTCTCTGCTTTCCTGTTTTGGTCAACATGACCATGGAACAAATGTGATAGGGAATGGATGTCAGGAATATTTTTCTCTCCTTTATTTTCTTCACAGTCTTACCTCTTAACATTCCTAGGAGAAGTTCAGGTGGCTAACAAAATGGGATGACAGTGCTGGAGGCTCAGGGGCAGCAGCTTTGCTAAGGAAGCACAAGGAGGAGGAGAAGCCTCCAAGGAAGCACAGCACTAGTGAAGGATTGCGTGAGGGTTGTGGCCAAGTTCTGATCCAAGTTGCTTATAAGCCATTGGAGATGTGGGGTGGGAAGGCTTGTGCTGCATAGGACTGACTGAGGCTGTTTGATTGCTTTCCTAAGACAACCTCTCCTGGTGCCACCTCAGTGTGTAAGTGCGCATTGAGGGATGTCAGATCTCTTCTTGTCAACTGTACAGGGGCAGCTTCTCAAAAGAGCTTTTATGTGGAGCAATGGCCCAGACAGCTGGGCAAGCCCATGCTGGTCTGTCCTAGTGTTTCCTTTCCCAAGAGCAATACTCTAGACTGGAGAGCCAGGCACTGGCTGCCTGACCCAGGATGCCTGTGGTCTTCTCAGAATAACATCACCCTCAGCATGAGCTTGGCAAGTGCCACAGGGAACTCACGGAAGGAAACAAATATGGACCTGTGAGCAAAGACTTGAGTTGCTTTCCCAGCAATACGCTTTCCCAGCCATCATCTGAAGCAGTGTTGGCAGTGTTCAACTGGTGCTGGCCAATTCAGAGATTGGAACTGCCTTGACTGATTGCACCCACCTCTGCAATCATGAAGTGAGCTGAGAGTGAGCCCAGATGGGTGGGAAGTGAGCACAGCACTTCTGGAGCTACCAGAGATGTGCTGGCCAGAAGAGCATGGCAAGACTCAGGATTTGAGTAAGCCCCTGTGCATGAAGGCAAACATCCTGAGCTGGGGGAAGACCCGTGAGGGCGAAGTGTGACATCCCCAAAGAGCAGAGACAGAATGAGGTGGGATGGGAGAGGCAGTTTCCTGGTGGCCCTGGCAGATCCCCACGCAGGGCGGTAGCGCTGGGCACACACCTCGGAGCATTGGGGCTGGCAAACCAGCAGGGCTGTGGGCAGGCAGTGCTGGCCACGGGCTCCCCTCACAGCTCCCTGTGCCCTGGGAGCCCTCAGCAAGGTCCTGGGACACCAGTCCTGAGCCCACAGTCACTGCCCACGCCACAACCTCCCCTTTTGGTTTGGTGGCAGCACATCCAGGGGCTGGAGCTGCGTTTCCTACACCCACTGGAAGGATGTGGGATTTTCCTGGCTGCAAAATGCAGCAGCAAGAAGCTCTGCAGGCTGGGCCAGTGACTCAGCTGCTTGGGGTGGGCAAGGGACAGCAGAGACGGGCTCTCCCTGTGCCCAGCAGCCAGCCCGAGCCACAGTGCCCTTGAACACCTTAATCCTTTTGTTTCCCACCCTGCTTTTCATTTTGCCCCACAAGAGGTGAAGAAATTAAACCCACCAGCAGGAGATACCCCAACTGGTTTGGAGAAACAAACACATGATTTTTATTTTAAAAATATTTCATTCCATTCACCATAGTCATTTCTGCAGAAACACAGTCAGAAGTTGCTGTGTAGGAGTAGGGATTTCTGGTAACAAGGCCACCTACACAGATCCACGGCAGGAAATAGGAAGCCTAAACCTAAAGCCTTTGTTGCCTAAGGCCTGGGTTTTGGGTTTTTGCAGAAGTGCTAAGTGCTTCTTAGTCCTCCCAAGGGTCATGGGAATAGGTGATGCTGAGCCCTTTGCAGGGGCTACTCAGGATGGCACCATCCTAGATCCTGACTTGGTGAGTCAGCGTTGCATGGCATGTGATAGGCAGGAGGATTCTGAACCTTTGCACAAAAATCCCCACATAGTAAATAATGTCCTGTTTAATACAGCTGTTTCATCTTGTTTTGGTGCGAGGAAGAATAAAAAAATACTTGTTTCTTCCCACCCCCCCTTCTAAAAGAAGTTCCATTTCTGGGAAAAGCTCCTTTAATTGTGATACATAAGCATTTTCAAGTCATATTTTCTCTCGGATTTGTAATATTGCTATTTTTAATACTGTAAGCAATAATATGTTTGTTTTCTGCAGAAGAATCCTAAGCATTTATTCACCCACATAGTGGCCCAGTTTATCAGGATACAACAAAAAATATTTTGCAGCAGGAACAGAAATAATATTTAAACCTGTCCATCGCTTTGAATACTTTATTGGCTCCTAATATTAAGGAGGAAGCTGAAAAAGAGCCATGTAAGGGACAGGTTTACCAAACACTAATTTCAACAATAGCAATTTTCTGCTTAGATAAAGTAATTGTAGTTTTAGCAGCTGTTTCACCTGTTGTCTGCTCTGCATGGAATGTACCTTCACTGCCATGGATTTTTTTATATAGGAAAAAAACCTACAAAACCATAGTTAAATTTATGCCCTTTCCAAAAGGAGCTAATCTGCAACAATCATCTTCAATGTCACAGTGACTGCATGGATTGATTCAATCAAACAAAGCATTCAAAAGAAGTGTGGAAACCGTGTTTCTGTGGAATCTTTTGGCCACTTATGGCATAAGCTCTCTAGAGGAAACGTGGGGAACACAGCCTTAACACTGAGACGAGCTGGTACGATGTTTTTAAAAGTTGGTAAAATGTTGCCTTTTTTTTCTTTTTTTTTTTTTTTTTACTGAAATACCTCCTAGTGTTTCTAGATCAGATCTGCAGTGTTCACACTCAGTTTTATCTTGATGTTTAAAAGCTTTATGGTACTTCTCTTTGGGAGGTCTGAAAATTTACAGGAAAGCATATATCTGTTTATATTGAGGGTGTTGAGGCAGGTGGAGAAAGAACCATACTAGGAAGGAATTTCAGACAATTGCATGGATTTATAAATTATGCTGGGTTGGTTTGCTTGCACTAAGCTACATTTTTGGATAAAGAGTGGTCCAAAATAGTGTTGGAAATAGTTTAGGTTAAGCTGTTGCATTTGCTTCCTATGGAAACTTATTGCTTTATTTAGGGTTGGGGGGATTCTTTTTACAGTGAAACTTGTCTCACTACTAGAACAAGTTAGAAGCTTTCACAGGACATAAACTGGCCTTGAGAGCAAAGACAAACTCCCTGAGACTGCACCAGTTTGTTGCAGACCCCAAAGCTGGTACAAGGAGTTCCCATGCCAGTTCCCACAGCCCTTCCTGGCCCAGTGGGATTTTCACCCCAGGAAATAAGGGCTAGATTTCTGCTCCACGATAACCCTACAGCACTCAAAGCTTTTCCCATTTGGGACTAAAATGTTAGAGCAAATCCCCCCTCTTTCCAAGTGACTCTTCCAAACTAACATTTGTATTTTTTACATGTCAAAAGTATGTGAAACTCTCACTAATGATAGGGGTGCAAGATTTGCACAGGTATATACAGTATGTGTGTGTGCACATGCATCCAGCATGAGGGGAGTAACAAATGCATGTGAAAAAGTTAAGGCTGTGGCCACAATCTTGCACCTTTGCAGCTCAGGCTTGACAGCTTTGCTTTGTTCTTACTGGCTGTGTGAAATCTAATTCAGACAGCAAGAAAAAAAATGACTTGAGCAATTTCAAGTTTAGTAATTAGTGGCAGTCAGGACTCCAGAGAGGTCAAGAGCTGTAGCTTTAGGTCCCCACAAGGCCAGTGGAGCTATGCTACATCCCAGAGCAGTCTCCTAAAGGTCAGCACACTCACCTTGGGGACAAGGGTCTAATTCTCAAATCCTTGTTCCTCTTGACTCGAAGCAAGGCCACAATTCCAGCTTTCCCGCATCCCAAAGGGCAGCCACAAGCATCCTGCAGCAAGTCTGGCTCTGTCTCTCTGCTGGAAGTGGTTCCATTTGATAGCAGTATTTCCAAAGGGATAAAATAACTCTACAGAGTGGTCAGAGCACGCAGGGGGACTGTGTGAAAGGCAAGCTGAGTTCTCTGCTCTCTGGAGAGCGTGCCTCTAATTATTGATACAGAGTGGGAGTTTCAGAAAGTGTGGTTTGGGGGTTTAGCTTTGAACAACCGACTAATAATTGCAGTATTTTGCACATGGGTTGTGTGAAAAGCCTTGTTTTCTTTTTTTCAGAGAAAATAATTCTGCATCCAACCACGTATTTGAAGCCCTGTCTGGATGGTGTTTGTGAGTGTACTTTCTATCGTCACTGAAAGCCACAGAGGGAAATAAGCATCAAAGCCTCACTCGCCTCACACTTCAGTAACTGGATGCCCTCTAGCGAGGCTGCCACACTCTCAGATCTATTGGTCCTTACTTACATGGAGATAGGTGACATTTCCATGTGACAATGGTGAATTCTGAACCAGTGCACTTACTGCTGCCCAGGTCTTTCTCAAAATCCACTTATGCTGTGCAGGGGTGTTTAAAAGCTGTTGTAGTATGGCAGTGTTTGATTTATTTAACTCAGCGAGGAAGTTTCCAGAGAATTAATACTTGACATTTCAACTATGTGGTGTGACTTCACCAGGCAGTTTGCAGGATGTGAGAGTTATTCTTCAAAACTGTAAGTGACCAATTTAAATATTTTAATATTAAATGCCTCATCAGTTTATGGAAATATTTGGGCTCTGTAGGACTCTTGGCATGTGAAAATACACAAATGTTTGTTCTATTGCTTTCCTCCATCCTCTTTTCAACGCCAAGATTAGGTGAAAAGAAGCCATTATTCCTCTGCAACTTTAGAAGTTGATCCTGCTTATTGCTCTGAAAACAAACTCACACCTAATGAAGTGAGAGCATAGCACTCCTTGGCAGTTCCTTGGGCCTTTTTTTCCTAAAGCCAGCTGAAGATTTGCCTTAGTGTGGGACTGGCAGGATTGTGGGACTGCATTGTGGGCCTGAGAGACGATAAAAGACTTAAAAGTTGCCCGGTGGAAATAAAATTGCCATGCAATTGGAGTATTTTGGAATATAACTTGCAAGCAATTTTTTTCCTTCTTGAACTGTTCTGTATTTTATTAAAAGCCTCCTACATTTTCATCTAAAACCATACTTCATTTGAAGTCCTTTGTAACATTATCTCCCAAGCAGTTATTGCCCTTAACAATGCTTTGGTATTTAGGTGCTTGCCAAATACAAACTGCAGTTCCCCTTTGCTTTCTGTGCAGTATCTGACTGGCATGAACACTCAGACTGAAAGTCAGGCTTCGCTGATGTTGCAGAGCAAAGATCTCAGCTGGATCTCACGCTGCAGCCATCCAAGGGGAATTCACAAAGGCCAGGGAGGAACTCACTCTCCAGGGAAACAGGGATGCAAAGGATGAGGGTCTCAGCCATCTGCCTCCCCTGGCCCTCCAGGCTGCCCAGGCTGAAGAGGGGACAAGATATCCCTCACTATGATGCAAACTAAAGCACCGGGAGACACTTGTTAACAGTTGCAAGTTTTGTGCTAATTCAGCCACTGCTTGACATTCCAGACTTCAGAGATTAATGTGCAAACCAGAAATACCGTTTCACCATTTTAGTGGCTATGGTAGGTATGATTGTGTGGCTTTTTCCTACCTTCTGAGGTCAGGTAATGGGATAAGAACAGGAAGAGAGAAGTGACATGCATCATAGATAAACCAGAGTCATCAATCTCTTCCTGTGGCAGCATGAAAAAAGTGCAGTCACCCTAACAGGCTCTGGGATTCCCCATAATCAACTAGAACTTCACATTTCCCTTTCTGAATGTATGTGGTTAGTACTAGAATCTTTTAATCAGCAGAGCGGAAGAGGAATTACGTAACAGACTATTGCACCTAAGAGTTCCTCTCTTAGAAAGAAGAGATAAATAAAAGTGAAAATGTACTTGGTGAACCATTTAACACTTTAAAATAATTTTTGAGAAATTCAGAATGAGCACACAAGGTCCTTAACTTGCAAAACAGTTTTAATTCACACTTATACAAAGTTAAGACATTTTAAAACATGTAGAGTACTATAGATTACATCTAGTGCCACCAACTATGTTAACATGGAACTTGTCAGGTCTCTGGAATTTTACAGGCTTGGAAAGTTTTGAAACTGATTGTCTAATCAGGACCCAAGGATAAACCTTCCTGCAGAGCCACATAATGGGATGTCAGGTTGTGTGTCACCCCTCTGTCACCATACTACAGGCAGAAATGTGGCTCTCCACTAAGTCCTAGATTGACAGGATGTGCAAGAAATACTCAAGAAAGGGAAGGTGCTCCTAAAAAACCCAAATCCAAACCTGTGATGTGTGAAATAAATTTGGATTGCATGGGCCTAAATACATTCAGTGTTCCACAGATGTCCACGGAGAGCTATTTTTTCACTTCACAAGCGAGTCCTCCCTTCAACTTAACTGGTAACAGCCAAAGACAAAATTTACTCTAGTGCACCATAAACTAAACTTCTTAGGTACTGAAACTCCTGGAATAACAGCAGCTCTGTAATGTCTGGGGAGTAAGAACAATGGCACAAGGTGTTGCCTGGTTATACAATAAACTTTGGTGACCCAAGCAGGTTACATTCAAGTTTCATTCAAGTTTTGGGTGACCAGATAAACAAAAAACATCTATGGATGGCACACAGCTCCAAATGAAGAACCAAGGCTGGTTAGCTACACTTGCTTCCCACTAAGTTCAAAACCAACTTGCCATAGGAAAACAGTGTTTCATACAGACAAATAAGCAATTCATTTTAGACTCTTTCATGGAAATAAACAAAAGGAGAGAAATACCAAAAGATAACCTAAAAACCTTAAAAGGAATAAAAAAATACTGTGCTTGTCCCTTCAATCTGTAGCCTTAGGAAAGTCCAAGTGGCCTTTCCCAGCAGCAGTGGGGATCTTTGCATCTCAAGTGAAAAGCTTTTTAGTGAAATAGTAAAACACAGCATGTTTTATCCAAAATGGCAATCAGGGAAGTTATTATAGGGGAGAAAAAGGGACCCTGCCTTGCAGGTTCAGTTCATCCTTTCTTTTCACTTCTGCAGTATCTCATTTTAACAGTACTGGGCACTGCAGCCCCCTCTTCCCCAATTAACTTTGTTGAAAAATTAACTAAAAAAATCTGTCCTTTCAGACTGGCAGAAAATATGCAGGAGACACAAGCCCAGTTTTTAAGTCTTTTCCAGGTTATCTTTTGGAGCAGCTGTATAGCAAGGCAACAGATATTAATATAAGCTAGTTTTCTTCATGATTCTCAAGAATTCTTGCTCACTTACTTCTCCATCTCCATCTCGATCAGCTTCATCGATCATTTCCTACAAAACACATTGTACATTTGGTCAGACACTGCACTCTAAACACAAGATACTCCACTCATTGAAACAGCAATAAAGCAGAAGCACTTCATGTGAAAACAAAGCTGTGTATTTGACTGCTTTTCATATTTCTGACCTCTCAGCACATTTTGTGTAGGCATAATTTTCCTCCCAGTCCTCAGGATCTACTGGATTGGTCTCTGCCTCTTGGGAGAGCTCTGGTAAATCTGAACTTACCTGAAGTTCTTCATCTGTTAGATTTTCTCCCAGCTCTTTGGCAACCCTTTTCAAGTTTTTGAATGAAATTTTTCCTGTCCCATCATCATCAAATAATCTGAAAGCTTTCAAGATTTCCTCCTGTGAATCCTTTTCGCTCTAAGCAAGAGAAAAACAAAAGTTAATCAGAAGACACCTGACTCCAGCTGCTTGTGCTGTCACAAGAATTTCTACTAAGAACTCCTACCATTTTTTGTGTCATCATGGCCAGAAAATCTTCAAAGTCAATGGTGCCACTTCCTTCCTTGTCAATGTCTGCTATCATTTTCTTAATCTCTTCCTTCTTCGGCTCAAAGCCCAAAGCCCTCATTGCAACCTGCACCACAAACCAATGGTTAGGAGGCCACCAAAGCTGGTGTAAGCAGCTGAGCTAAAGCTTGTTTCATTTCCTTGTCCAAAAATGTGCTAACAATTCACTGCAATGAAATCACCTTGGTATCCATTACCAGCTTCTTTCACCTTTCCAAACACAAAGAGTGCAGGTTTGATACTCTTAGGATCTTCTTTCTATATGGTCTAGTGGAAATCCACAGTTAGTATTAGGCAGAAATGTTCCTCCTGAATGCTTTTCTAATGGAAAGTGTCAGCTTATCAGAGATGTGTATTTTCTGACCAGTTTCTTGCAATGGGACAACTTGAAAATGTTCCATTTTAGAGGGCAACACTTTCTATTTTAAAATATCTATTCTTTTGAATTTATTTTGAAAAAGAAAACAGCATTAAATGGTTGATGCTCGAACAATTCAGTCTGTTTTAAGAACTATATTTTAACATATATCATCTGCATTCAGAGAACACTCTCTCCTTAGCCAAGCACAAGTACTTCCAAGTAAATCCTGAGCTAAGCCACAGGCTTAGGTAACTCATGGTTCTAGGCTATATATGCAGAAATTGAGTCTGTGTATGTGAGAAATCAAGGCTGAGCAGATAATTAAAAGGTTCATGCTTAGAAAAAGATTAGACCCGTAAAAACACAGGGAGATAACTGAGAATAATCTTCCCCCTTGTCCCAAGTGCACACACACTACCTGAATTGTTACTGAAATGCAACTCAGATCTCAGTTTTGTTCCTTTTCGAATTAAAAATCAGGTAACTTTTGGACTGCATCTATGCAAATATGATTGTAACTTTCCTGAATGTGTGCAAAATCTGTGTTTAGTTCTGAGATAAAGAAGATATTTGATATTCTGACATTCATCCCAGAACAACCAAAGTCCAATTCCCAGAAACAACCATTTCAGGAAAGCTGAAACATGTACTGCATGTACCTAAACAGAGGAACTGTTTAGTTCCTCTGACGCTCAGCTATTCCAGGTTATCAGACTTAAATATTCATATATTAGAGAAGCCTGTCTGCTCTGAAGCATTACATGCAGAGTACACCATGTAGCACACCCCAAATTCAGTCATGCCAGCAAGCCATTACTCTTGTTCATACTCCAAAACTATTTTAAAGCAGGACTGGACAAACAGAAAAAGCAGCTGCAGTTTTGAGATCAAACATATTTTCCAAGGAAAAAGAAGAAAGTTTGAAAACCTTCAGTTCCTTTATGTCGATGCTTCCGGAGCCATCAGTGTCAAACAAATCAAACGCCTCTCTGATCTCCTGCTTTTGCTCCTCTGTAAGTTCAGGTTTCAAGCCACTTTTCTTCCTCTGGGCTGTACCTAAGCCAGGTTTCCTATAGTTGGATGCCTTCAGAAAGTGGGGGAGAGAACAGATAAGAAACAGCCCATTCCAGGGAGAATTCAAAACACATTGAATTATAAATAACAGTAAAGCTGTAGCACAAATGAGAGACATTCCTTGCTATAAGTGGTCTCTGTGCTAATTTCTTTGGTTATTCTAGAAAGAAAACAAAGCAAAGACTTTGTTCCTGGGAAATGTGCACTTGGGCTTCATGTTTTCTGTTTTGAACAGGAAGATCACAACTGAAGGAGGAATGCCAGAAGAACAGGAGGGCAGCCTGGAAACAAACATCCCACTGAGGTGACTTAAGACCTCCTGCAGCTGCCTGGCTGTGTAAGGAGTGGTTTCACCTAGAAAAGGTGAGTACATCATCCTCACAGCTAACAAGGGTGGCTGGCCGGGGTCTCCACTGTGGGGGGGGACACAAATTGAGCCACTCCCCCAAGCCAGCACTGAGATGGGATGTCCAAGAGCCCCTGCCCTGGGGGAGCAAAGGATAACGGGGGCTGTGCAGCTCCAGGCTGCCTGTCCACCGAGTGCCTGTGGAGCCAGGTAACAACTGCTCTGGGAGCAGGCAGATCAACACGAAATCTGTCCCTTAAGGAGCTAGCACTAATCTGCTTGTGCTGAGCCGGTGCATGGTTATCCAGGACAGTTCTGAGACCTCTCCTGCCTCCTGTGTAAGCCGTACAGTACAGAGCCTGCAGGTCCCTCCCATCTAGGGAGCTGGAAGGATGTTTTCCTCTAGTCCAGTTTCGTTTTCAAACCAGCAGCAGGCAGATTTGAGCCCTTCAGCCTTGAATCTGATGGAAGGAAAGGCCGTCCCTGCCACCCCCACCTTTAATGGGTTGGGCTTCATGAAAGGAATAAAACAAACACCACGCAAGGAGTTTGTTTTCTACCTACTGCTGCTGACCCCTCTTTTACCTCAGCTGAGTTGTTACCATTCTTCTGGCTGGGACCTCTCTTAGATACCCAACATATAATAAAAGATTCCATTTTCTTGTAGTTAGGCATGAAATTACATTTTTTCCCCCAACTTGTCCCTCCCAGGCTGGACTGCAAAGCAGCTCGTCTGGCTTTTCCCTGCTACCAACACGGGCATCACATTTTTACCCTTTTATAGGCCGCTCTGCGGAAAACCCACGAGAAACACTTTTCCCGACCTTAAAGCCTTATTGTTCCATTTATTTCAAACCCGATCTTGAAATAAATCCCTTCCAGGTTCCCCCTCCCGGCCTGGAGAGCGCCATTCCAGCCAGCAATGTCAACACTCAACACGGACCAGGCACGTTCCCTTCCTCCCCCCGGCCTTGCTGAGCGAATCCCGGTGGGGTTTGATTTGGATTGGGACTGGGATTGGGACTGGGATTGGGATTGGGATGGGCCGGGATTGGGGGGGGGGTGGTAACCAGGCAACCAGGCGGCATCAGCGGCCTGGGCGGGGGTGGAACCCGAGGGGGGGTTTGCAGGGCTCATGTTGGGGAAGGGGAAGGGCAGAAGGAAGGGGAAAGGGAATGGGAATAGGAATGGATGGGGTGCGCTCACCATCCAGCCGGGAACGGCGCTCCGGGACGGGACGGGACGGACCGGGATGGGGCGGGACGGGACGGGACGGGACGCAACCGACACGCGCCGGGCCGCCAGCCAATGAGAGAGCCGGGCGGGCCGCGGGACCCGCCCCCTCCCAGGCGCGGACCAATGGCGGCGCGGCGTGGNNNNGCGCGGCGTGGCCGTGATGGACAGGCGGGCGGGCGCGCGCGGGAGGAGCGGGCGCCGCGTCCTGGCAACTCGTGTCCAGGGAAGCGCCGGGATCGCCGGGAAGTGCCGGGAATAGCGGGGAATACCGGGAATAACGGGAACAGCGGGAAGTGCCGGGAATAGCGGGGAGCGCGGGCACACCGGTGAGGCACCCCAGCCGCCCGGAACGCCCTCCGGCCGGGCAGGGCCGGCCCCGGCTGGTTCCCCTCACGGCGACCCAGGAAGCGCCTCCTCGGCCCGGGAGGATGAGGAGGGTTTATACGAGCGGAATGGGAAAAGGAGCTTTGTGGGGTTGGAAAGGGCGCTTTAGGGACACAGAGTGAATAAATTGGTGCACCTGAGGGGAACTTGGCAGGAGAGACGGGGCGAGGTGTTCACAGGAGTGACAGGGGAGGGGAGTGGGTGCAAAGGGAAAGAGTAGCCTGAGACTGGACATGAGGGGGAAATCCTTCCCTGAGATTGGACATGAGGGGGAAATCCTGCCCTGAGATTGGACATGAGGGGGAAATCCTTCCCTGGGAGGGTGGGCAGGCCCTGGCACAGGCTGGGCAGGGAAGCTGTGGCTGCCCCTGGATCCCTGGAAGTGTCCAAGGCCGGGCTGGATGGGCTTGGAGCAGCCTGGAATACTGGGAGGTGTCCCTGCCCAGGGCAGGGGGGTGGAACTACACGGTCTTCAATGTCCCTTCCAACCCACACCGTTCTATGAGCCTGTGATTTGAACCTGGGCATAAAAGGGATGGAACTCCGTGCTTGATATGTATACTTTGTAATTCAGAAAGGAAGAGATTTTGAGGGAAGGAAGATTCAATTTTAGTGTGATTAAAATGAGAGGAAGATCAAAAATCTGAACGTTTTGGCAGTTTGTGAGGTATTAAGAAGAGGCATTGCTTTTCATGCACGTTTCATGAACTTACTGATGCGTGCTAAACAGACTAGATAGAACTGGAATCAAATAAGTTTGCTTTTCCAGATTTTGAAGATTAAACCATCCAGTGGTATAACTGTTGGAACTAAGAAGAATCTGTACAGACCACTTGTGTTTTGCGCATAATTTGCCCATTCTACTCTAATGAGCTTTTGCCCTAAATAAGACAAATTCCAGACAGCAGGTCAGGAGGGAGATGGTAGCTCTATACAGTCTGCACTGCCTCAAGTTTAAGAAACCATGGGAATTTAGAGCTTGGTACTCTAAACAAGCAAGAAAAAATTCCATGGCATTTTAGCAACACACCATTTCAGCAATTATGTGCATTGATGTCTCATAATAAGTGCACAGGATGAAGAACTGGTTTATACAGAGCAGAGCTGTGTTCAGGGCTAGATTGTTCAATTAATTTGGGGGGGATTTGTGCTCTGGCTTGCTGGGAAGTTGGGCCAGTAAGTTTGTGTTCTGTCTGCAGATGCTGCCCACTGCCCATGGCTTTCAGGGATGTGAATGCAAGGAGACATATTGGGCTCCAGCAACTCTCGTCCTTGGCATCGACTGGAAGAACATTGCTGGGGCCAATGAAATCTCATAAATTCATTGTGGATGAAAGCACCAACCAAAGCACATTGATTTGTTCTGCTGTTAGACTGATTGAAAGTTTGGATTTGACTACTGCTGCTGGACAGCTTCTTAATGAAACCATTCAGGCACAGAACAAGGAGTTTAAGACTGGGATGAGTACCCTGTTGTTCCTGGTTGGTGCGTGGAGCAATGCTGTGCTGGAGTGCCTCCAGCAGAATGTTCCTGTCTCAGCAATAGTGTCTGTGATGTCTGAGGGCTTGAGCTCCTGCTGTGAGAGAGTCCAGTGTCTTCAAATATCAATACATGATGTAAAGAAAGAGCTGTGTTCTAGCAGAGTTCAGCCAAACGCTTTCAAAGGCAAAGCTTGCCAAGTTGAATGTGACAGTCTTCTAAATCCTCAGGATTTGCTGTGTTTCCAGAAAGACATTTCTGCACCAGAAGAAGTAATTCCAATAAATTCTCGTTCCCATCAAGGAGATGATTGTAATTCTAACAAGTGCCTGGTTTCACCCTTGGCCCGCTTTGGTTCAGTGGCTTCTCTTGTCAAACCAGCGGGTGACAAAAGTTCATCTGCGATTTCTGGAAGTGGTGTTATCACATCCAGCTGTATCAAACCAAAGTTAACCCACAGCAGACACTTCACCACTTTGGGAAAAAGCCATTTTCCAAGCCAGCAAGCTAGTTTTCAGGCACCATCAGCAGATCCATGTGAATGCTATGGTTTAGGACACCTGGCAATGGCTCTGAGCCACGGAAATCAGACTGGGGTGAAACTGCTCCAGAGCATTGCTGCGTATCAGCAAGAGAGAGCGGAGTGCAGGGGCTCTTCCCAGCTTAATACCGCAGAGATTGTGACATGCTCTATGCTGGGACTGCCTGAAAGCTATTCCTGTGTCTCCCCGGGCTTTGTCACATTAGTGTCACCAGAACAAGCCAGTCTCATCAAACACCTTGAAGACAAGCCCCTCCGGATCCTGCTGGTGGATGGTGACCTAACGGAGCAGTATCGTCACTTAGGTTTTAACAGACCAAGTAATGTAAAGATCATACTGGAGCACCCTAACCCACAGGCAGGCACAACAGGAGACACGTGGCTAAGCAGAATGTTAGATATCCTGGTGAGCTTTGAGGTAAACCTGGTTTTGGTCAAAGGAAATGTGTGCAAGGACTTACTGGACAGATGCATTGCAAGCAGGATATTGGTAATTGCCTCAGTGCCTCGGGATGTGTTGTGTGCTTTTGGGGAGGTCACAGGTGCCCAGGCAGTGACATACCTGACCCAGCTGAACGCCTCCTGTGTTGGGAATGGGGCCCAGGCAGAGCTGTGGGAGGCCAGTGATGGGCGTGCTGTGGATCTGGGCGAGCTTGTGCCGGTCCGGATAAACGTGGGAGGCATCCCACTGCTCACAGCCGTGCTCACCACTGCTGTGGCTTCAAAGGTGCAGCTCCTTGAGGACCAGTTCTGGACTTTAGTGTACCGACTCCACCACGCTTTGAACGACGGGAAGGTTTTCCCTGGGGGTGGTGCAGTGGAGCTCTTGTGCCTGAGCCACATCCAGGCGCTCACAGAGCAGCCTGTGCCACCAGCAAGTGAAAAGGCTGGGAAGGAGTTTCCCAGTCCTTGGCTGGCAGCACCTGCAGCAGAGTATAAATCCCTGGTGCTCCAAGCCCTAGCCAGCGGCTGGAAGCAGTACCTTTCCGTGGTCATGTGTAACATGGCAAGGGCTCCGTCGGAGCTGGAAGCCTGTGCCTTAGTGGACAAGCACCTCAAGGAAGCAGCGGCTTGTGGCTCTCCCTCAGCATATATACTGGAATTGTTTCGAAGAGGTGATGTGCTCAGGGGTGGCTCTGGTCCCTTTGCTGGCCACAGCCAGGGGGTAAGGGTTTATGATAACGTTGCAGCCAAGACAGAGGCGTGGCGGAGGGCTCTGGACTTGGTGCTGCTGGTGCTGCAGACAGATGCTGAAATTATCACAGGCCTCAAAAGGAATCAGCTGTTGAACTCGTCCTTGTCAAGCGAATTTATGTTTTTGTAGGACTTTTCAATCCATGAGTCAGTGGGAGAAGTCCGGGCTCAACTTCTGTGTCTTCATAGTTTATAAGGCAAACACTGAGATGTGATTATGACTTTAGAGTGTAACAGCAGAAACTAGAATGAGAGACAGTCACAAGGTAATTTCTTATTTCTAGAAATGGGAAATAAATAACAAACCAAAATCACTTGTGGGCTTGCCTCTAACCCCAGCCATGTGTTTTTAACTAATAATATTGTCTGTATGGATGTCTCCTAGTGTATTCTAAAGAAAGCTAGGGATTTCTTACACAACATTGGTGTCCTTGTGTTAAAGAATATTTATAATGTAAATAATTATTAAAATCTTGTTCTCAATTTCTGTACATTGCAAACATAAGAGTTAAGCTCAAAATAATTTGTGTTACATTTTACACTAAGATCATATAAATAGATTCTATTTTTGCATATTTATATGGTCCATATATCTCATGTTTTCCAATATATACCCTTTGGAATTTCTCTGGTTTTGACAAATTCAGGCTGAATCTTTCCCTTTGGTATTATAGACTGGATGTATCTCCACGCAATTTTCTTTTACATCACCAACTGGATTTTTAGATGATTTCCATGGAGTCTTTCAGTTATCTTTGCAGAGAGGAAAACATTCTGTATTTTAGATGTTGGCTAAAAACTGTGAACAGGTCTATCATGATTGAGGCAAGGCATTTTTACTGTGTTACAGCACTCACAATTTGAAAGCAGAGCCCTGAAGAACTGGCACTTCCTTGCAAGAAAGAGGTGTGTAACTATGGAGATATTTTTTTCCTGAGCTTGGCATTCTGAATCACACTTGAAGTGGAATGTCTCACCAGTCCAGTGAAAATAGAATGGAAAAGGAATGGAAATGGTGATGCTAAGTGGATTCTTCCTTTCAGGAACTTTCTTATTAAAATGCTGATGGCTGGCAGTATAGATAATGAAATTCATCCCCAAGTAAGGTCTAGATACATATAGGGATGAGTGTGGGTATTAAAGTAGTGTTATATCGCTGACCTGAAACTGCAGATATTTTGGTTTTCTGTCAAACTCCAGAATTCAGTGGATTTTGGGAAAATCTCGTCAGTACTACAGAGGTTTATAATTTTAATTTGGAACAGTAGTTCCTAGCAGCATAGGGATCTAGTTATATTAAAGTTTTGATCAGCCTGCAATTACATTTTCATTATTAGTCAGTTGGCAAATTGATGTTTAACTGCTTGGCCACATTCTTGGTGTACAAAGATGTGAGAAAGAAGGAGTCTGGTAGATCAAAAGAGGCCAAAGGAGCTAGTGGCTGCTAAGTGAGAATGAAGTGGAAACACAGCATATAAATATAAACAGACTGTGCTCTGCAAGTATTTGCAGCTCATGTTTGGCTTTATACTGGGGTTTTTTTTGAACCTCCCGTACTGAGCGTTGCATAAGCCCAGTTCCCAGGAAAAGATCCACTTGCACTTTATTGGAATAATAGACTTAAGTGTGTTATGGAAAAACTGCAGACATGAATTGTGTCGAGGTGGTCCAAATATCTATTTATGGGGCTCTTAGACACTGAGAGCTGACGCACCGAGTGTTGAGAAAGTCCAAAATGATGTAATTTTTCCAATCAGGCTTTTAAAAGGCACATCATGAGATATTTAAATGTTGTGATGCCGAAACCAGGACAAGGGGTTTTCTAAAAATCTGTTAGACGTTGTATTTTGATTAATTAACGCTTGCTTTTCTACAGGCCAACAAAATAGAAAATTTTATAAGCTGGCTGGATGTTGTATCCTGGGGTGCTTAAAATGATCTCCTCACAAGGTATCCTCTTCTGCAGATTGGAGTATGATAGACTGGTGTGGCTTGTTCAGCCTCGAGTCTCTGAAACCTCTTTGCAACATGGGCTGGAGATCCTGTGCGTGTCTGCCGTGGCACTCGGCGCAGGGAATGATTTCAACATCTGCCATGGGCGATTCTGGCCTCTGCCAGGCTGAGGCTCCTCCTCTGCACACAAAGGCTGTTTGTGTAGAGCATGATGTGATGGAAGAGCTAAGTTTTTACGTGTGATGTGCTTGGGAAATTGGGAAATGGCAGAGATTTCAGGGAAAGGATCATCCCAAGGCGTTGGCAGCATCTCAGTCCCTGCTGAAATCAAGGCCTAGTCAGGTGCCTTGTTTCTGCCTTGCATCCCAGTGTCATCATTCCCAGCTCTCTCTTCTTTCTGTTTAGGGCTAATGTTGCTCTTTATAAGGCCAGTTTTTTTAGGCCTCTGCTCCTTGAGGATTTCCTGAAATGTAGAGGGCTTAATCATAGCAACTAAACCCTTGTGCCAAACTGGGTCAGCCTAGTGGGCACAGCCTGCTTTTAAATCCTGGCTTTATAAGGACTGATAGCCTGGTGATCAAGGGTTGTCAAGAGGCACGTGATGGTTTGCCTGCTACCAGGTATGCTGAAAAATGGGAGCTAGGAAATGTAGGAGACAATGGGCCCTAGGCAAGCAAGGGAATGACTGTGTGAGAGTGGGGACTGGGAATGTTAAGGTAGTTATGGAGCAGAAAACTTGAGCTCCCAAGAGCTGGGAGAGTCAAGACAGTTTATTTGTACTGATCTCCTGCTGATATCCCAGGCCAGAGCTGCTGGAGAGACTGGGAGAAGGGTTTTTGTTTTTTTTTTTTTTGTGGGAGAGAGATGGAGAGAGGAATCTAGGAGAAGAGTTATGGAGTGATTTTCAGCTCAGCTCACGAGGACCAGATGACTGGCAGACCTGAGTCATCCCATCAGTTACATCATCAGCAAAAAATCATTCTTACAGCAAGCATCAAGACCTTCTTCCATGAAAAGCAGGTTGGCTTTGCATAACCAACCCAGGCAGGACATCTAAAGGAGTTGAGCCAACTCTACCATGTATCGAGTGAATTAAATGTCTTGTTATTGATTTTTTAAAAAATATTTTTTCTGTTTAGAATGCCCTGCTGTATGACAGTGCTGTACTCAAATGTCACTGAGCTGCTCCATCAAGGAAGGGCTTACTGTTCCTGGAACCTGGACTGCTGTGCACTACAGGCACTTCTGAAGGTAGCAGAGACTCACTACAAACCTTACAATTTATATAAGGCAAATTGGCAGGTGTCTGAAACTGTGCAGTTGTTTTTCTGTAGCTGCTGTAAAACAGGGATCTGCTACTGGCCACCTGTAAATGTGTTTTGTTTTTTTTTAATCAAACCCTTGGGCATCACAGGATATTTTTTACTTTGGGAGGGAGCAGGTTGTGACTGTGCTCACAAGTGTGGCACAGTCATACATTTGCTTTGTCCCTTGCACAACTTCTTTGTGTTAGTTCTTTCCCTGGGGAGTTAAGCTGAATTTTTAGCTTTCCATAGAGATCTTTTCCAACCTTAAGGGTTCTGTGATTCTGTGAATGTGGCCATCCATACTGCTGTTTATACAGCCTTTTTCTCACAGTCACTTGTAGAAGTGTCACTTATTGATAGCACTTAGAAGCAGAGGGATTGTATTCCAGTTGTATTCCTCTCTCTCCACAGATCATCAATCCTTTTGAGATAATTCCACACAGGCACAGTTAGAGCATGATTTGTATGACATCGGTTGGAAAAATCAAAAAATCACAGACTAAATTGTGCCACTTGCCACCAGCATTGCTGCATTAATTAACCATTCATTGCAAAGCTGCAGGACCAAGATCCTTTTCTTTCAAGGCAATGTGTTAACGAGGTATGAATAGATCTACATTCTTAAAAGGCTTTTTCTTTGTAGCTAATGTTGCTCCAAGGACTAACGTCAACAGGGATGATTTCAGCGCAGTTGAAGGGAGATAACAGCTCAGGTATGTGCACAAACTAGGGACTGGGTTTGACACTGCATGGGGGAAGGAAGAAAAGAACAGTCCTCGTTATTTTGGCTTCCTACCTGTTTATTCTGCTGGTAATACCCATTTCTGTAGAATTTTTCAAAGCACCCACAGTGCTGTCTTTAGCTGCATTTCAGTGATGGTTTGCTGTGAGTAATGGGATTCAGTTCGCTGCATTATGTTCCTGAAAACTTCGTAGGGACAAGGACAGTAGGGCACAGAAATGCTTCCCTGAGTGGAGGGATATAATAATTCCCCAACTTCTCCTTCCACATGAGGCCCCTGATGATCCCTGGGGAGTGGCTTCATGTCACATTTAATCCAGCCCCAAGTTTCCCAGCAGCCATGTGTTCCCATGGCTGGCCATGTTTGGGAGGAACCTTTGGGTGCTTTTCAGAGGGGTGGAAAGAAAGGCTGGGCCATGATCATGCACAGATGGAGAAAGAGCTCCTGGGAAGGAGGGAAACCAAGGCCTGTATTTGGTTTCCCTGCCTAGCAGAGATGCAAAACAAAGAACTGTTTAGATGAAAAGGAATTCTTTCCTCGGGGACCAAGTGCTACTCCAAACAATAGGATTATTTTTTCATTGTTGCAAGAGTAGTAAAGATAGCATGCATTTTTTATATAGACTTAATGGGAAGACTGGTCCCGACTGTCTTTCATTCCAGCTCAAATCACTAGAATGGAGTCTAGTGCAATTCACAACTTTTGTCTGCTCTGTTGTGAGACCAAATATTTAACCAGCATTGCAGATTTGGAGAGATGACTAAAAATAACACAATTAGTGGACTTATTTATTTCCGAGGTATAATCTGAGTCACTGCTTTCACTGACTAAACTTAAAAACAAAACAAAACCAAACAACAGAAACCCCCTGTCTGTTCCTGCTGGAAAACCAGAATAACTCCAGAGGAGTTGTCTAAAAGAAATCTTATTTAGATATCTAAATATATGCACACATTCTAAAGCAGAACAGGCACAGTTTCTCAATTAATAACATTAACCTGTAGTCTAGTCATACAATCCTGGAGTAGGGCATTTATCTATTCATCTCCTGTTTAAGTTAGAGAAAACCATTGAAGTACCTCTTTTTTTAGAATAACTATGTATTATCAGTAAAACCTATTTTTTTCCAAACAACAGTAATCCCTCCATTAAGCTGAAAGGAATTGTGTCTTGTCTTGGGTATTAATTCATGTATTCCACTTGCTGTTCCCTACATTTGGAGTTCTGTCTGTGGGCTGCAGCTTAAAGAAATGTCAGTACACCTGCAGCAATACAGATACATTGAATAGATCAGTTTAATGAACTGGCAGAGTCCTCCTAATATGAGATTCCTGTTCCCCGAGTATGCCTTGCTCAAGGTAAAGGGCAGTCAGTGTTCAGGACCTCCCTTCTCACTGCCCTTCATCTCTCAGTTTATGTAGGCACTGTTTAAATTACCCTCCCAGCCACATCATCCAAGTCCTGGCTCAGGGTACTTGCCTTGTGGAGCTGTTTAGCTGATGGCTGCCAGAAGCCAGGAAACAGATATAACTGGCAATAAGAGAGCTTTACTGGAAAAGAGGCCCAAATCTATCTCTGTTTATGTGATGTACCAGGTAATTAACTTGAAAAATGGTTTTCTGTGTGACCCTGGCTATGCACTCTTTCTATTTGGCATCCCAGATACAAGAGCAGGGCTGTAAATAAGCTCTACAGAACTGCCAGATGTCAGGTCAGTATCTGCTGTACATGAAGTTTCTGTGGCTAACGCAGGAACTGCTCTCAAATCTCAGCTCCAATGGTGTTTCCCAACAGAGCTTGAGAAGGACCTCCAGCCTCCCAGATTCCTCCCACAACCATTCATAACACCAGTGAAACTGTGGAAGAAGAGAGGCTCTCCAAGGCCAGGGGAAGCTGGAGGAAATCCAGTGTCTCTTATTTGTTTGAGTCTCATTATTAAACAGACTTATTACTGAACTGCTGGAGAAAGGTCTTCCAAAAATACCGGAGCTAATTTAGGTGGTGTCTGTGCCAAGAGGTGCTGTTTGAGTTAACTGGGTTTGCTCACCTGTGAAATAGAACTGTAGACTGCCCCAAACATGGCACTGGGGCTTTAACATTCAGCCATTGTACAAATGGCATGTTCCAGTCCCTGCCCTCCCTCAAACACTCGTGTCCATTTCAGATACCAAGTTGAAAAAGGGTTTGTTATGAATTGGGTTTTCTTTTAAAAGGCCAACCAAGCTGTTTTTGTTCTGGTTTATGTGTTGCTATGAGCCACTACCACAAGTTCAGTTCTTGAATGAGAATTCACAGATGCTTTTTCTGCTATGCATGTAGGACAAGATGTTATTTCACTGATATGTTGTTCTCAGGAGACTGGAGGGGAAGGGGAAATCATACTTTGGTCGTGAATTAATACAGGAACCAATCCCTTTTTTCATTAAAACCATCAGTCAAGTTTCCATGGCACTGAGGAGTTGGTCCCTAAGAAACAGATTATTGCAAAACCATGATCATCCTTCCTCCTCTTCTGAATCCTGGAAAAGGTTGACTTTCTGATCATTTCTTAGTGGAAAGAAATAAAAAATTGAGGACTGCTGGTGCTGATGAGAAGTGTAACCTTCATTAAAAGCCATTCTTTCTCAGATGAATATCTAATTAGCTCTAATAGCAATGAGTTAATGATGACATGGCAAACATTTCCTTCAGAGCTGCAGTAGGCTGAGCCATGCTTTCCACTGAAGAATTTGGTGAGGATTAAGAGCCCAGCATCCCTAGGTTAAAGGATGTCTCCTGCAGGGAATGGCACTTAGAGAATGGTCAGCTTTGGAAACAGTCATATCCAGGTCTGTCAGTCTCTTTCTAATCTTTAAAACTGCAAAGTCTGTCGAGAAGAAACCCTTCACTCTGTTCATACAGTTCATGTGTAACAAAATGAGGCCTTGGATAATGATCAGGAGTCAGAATTACCCAGCAATGAATGAGTGAATGTTTGATGTAATTTCCTTCATTTGCAAACCTGCGTTGTCAAAAATCCTGCATTGCTTGGCTGTACAGGATTCTCACAAGTCTGGACTCTGTAAGGATAATATCTAGGGCAGGGTAGTTCTTGGAGAGTAATAGCAAACTTTGACAATGAACACAGTAGCTCTTTTTTGGAGTATAGGGTGAAGATTAAACCACAGTAGTTATATTGTGGCAGGCAGAGCAGAGGAGTCATAGAACATACAGTGCAAACTCAGTAGAGCAGAACCCTTCCTCTACATACAAGCTGACAGGATGGAATGAATGTCATCCTTTTAAGTGCCTTGGAAATCAAATGAGACTCAGTATATGTGTGGAAGGTTTGAGTTTCACTAATTCATTTTAACAGCTCTCTGAAAGAATTCTCCATAATCTGCAATTGTTTAATGTCTTTCTTTATGGCTTAAATATTAATCTCCAGTGTTGGATCTCTCTCTGTTTGTCTTGGTCTGACAAAAGCATCAGAAGTTGCCCCTTGCCATGTTTACTGTATCACTGATGTGAGGCAGTGTTGGGTCAGGCATGTTTGACAGCAGTGGTTTTAATATTGCAAACAAAAAATGAACAGACTTTGTTGCTGCAGGTTTGAGGAAAATCCTTACTTGGTTTTGTTGGGGTTGTTTTGGTTGTGGCTTTTTTTTTTTTTTTTAAAGTGGAAACTTATACTACTTTTTTAGAATTATGCTTTCATCTGTGTCTGGCTCTTCCCCTGTTTGCTCTTGAGTCCCCAGAATTAGCCAGAGTAATGTTCTAGTTTGCAGTGCAGTAGGAAAGAATAACTTGACTTTCTAAAATGTAATAAACAGTGCAAGACCTGGAACAAGTACAAAACCTTCAGACAAGGTGAAAGCCCCCAGAAGAATACCTCTATTCAAAATGTCTGTGGATGTCTGCAAATACTGCCAGGAGCTTAAGTCTTGTCCTCTTCCTTTCCAAACATGTCTATTAGGTTTTTCTTTAAAAATACATACTGTATCCTTGAACTCTTCCACGCTCCTAGTCAAAGAAGGTAGTATTTCCTTTTGTTGATTCATACATAAAATAAAATCTGTGAAAC
Organism: Campylorhamphus procurvoides; assembly: GCA_013396655.1. Lineage (NCBI taxonomy): Eukaryota > Metazoa > Chordata > Aves > Passeriformes > Dendrocolaptidae > Campylorhamphus > Campylorhamphus procurvoides. The sequence goes on along the minus strand of WBMV01005176.1, from coordinate 819,074 downwards.
ATTATTTTAGTCCTGCTTATTTCCCTCTTGTGATATTGGATGGAAAACATCCTTTTTGAAATATCCAAGCTTTAAAACCAGCATTAAAACTAGCTGTTGAGGGTTACCTGGCCCGGTGTTGCAGGAATTCCACTGGGTTTAAATCCATTTCCAGCTGACCCGATCCAGCCTTATTTAAAATGTCCCTTGTCCTGCTGTGTGTGTCGTGGTCCCCAGCATGGCTGTGAGCCCACTGGGATGGCTCAGTCCCCCCAGAGCAGCCCTGCAGGCCAGGACCTGGCCCAGTAAGGGGCCTCATTCTGCAGGATATTCTGTACTGTGCCTTCAGTAATCATCAGGTAAATCAACTATGTCTGTCTTTGAGCTGTGGGACCCACAGCAATGGGGGGCTGCCCTCCCCCATGAACTGATCAGTTGTAACTTCATTTTGAAGCCCACGTGCATTGCTCTGCTGATGCCTGTTCCTAAAGACAGAATAAGCTCTACAGACCTTAAGTAAGTCTGCTGAGGTAACTTTACTCTTAGCCTCTCTCTCTTCTTGCACTGCATTTTATTTCTCCATTGTGCTTTCTTTTCAAATGGCACTAATTCTAATATTCCCTCCTCTTTTTTTTCCTGTTTTTTTCACAACAGAATATCTGCTTTGCAGAGAGAACAAAAGGGTTTTATTGGTTTTATTTTGTGTAGCAAGCTCAGCTATAGACTTGCCTTTCTGTAATGCCCATGGGTTAAATTAATGGAGGTAAACCCCTTATCTCACACCATCTGTACCTATATCTCTACATACACATGGGATGCATAGCAGATCTCAGGAACTCCTTCCTTAAATGTGAGCTTTGTCATCATTTCAGGGTCAAATGTGATGGAGTGAGAGACTGTCTGTTGTTTCATGTGTCATTTGTTCCACCTGGGTGCCGCCCATCTGCTTCAGTGTCCCAAGCAGAGGCTAATTTTGTAGCTGTGCTGTTGCCAGCAGCCTAAGAAAGATTCTTTGTGGCTTTTATTTACTCCTTTTTATTTGCCTTAAAATCACTGCTGATCACAGCCTGAGTTTCACTTTGTGGTCTGTTGAGAACAATAGTGAAAATCCTGCTGAAATCCAACTTGCTGAGAAGGAGTCTTAAGTGGTCTAGGATTTATTCTTCGTTTGTTTTGCTGTGTCACCATCTTTTATTAGCTGATAATTTCCTGTTCATTAATGACAAGACAGTCAAACAGCATCTTCTCTGCAGCAGAGGTTGTCTCTACATGAGCAGCTTTTTGCATTAAAAGCCTAGACCAGAGAATTCTTCCTAGGCCTGCTAAATGTGTGTGGAAGGAAGGGATTAATATTAAGATGATGCCTCATCATCTGATTTGGCCTCTTAAACCCTTTTGGATGTGCCAGGTCCAGAAATTCTTCCAGGTTCTTTTCTTACAATCCCCTCTGTATTCTGCTTCTAGCAAAGTCCTGTGAGAACGAGTGCAACAGATGAGAAAATTAACTCAGATTTGAATCACATCTGAATTTGGCAGGAAAGCGAGGGACTTAAAGCCAAACTCCACAACATCCTCAAATATGAAATATTTGGGATCAAGAGCCCAGTGTTTGCTTCTGAGAAGAAATGGGGCTACTTGTGATTTTCTGCCATCAATCAGGACCTGCCAGTCCTGTAAAAGAAATGTCACTGACAATGAAAACATCATCCTGAAGGCATTAATTACGTATTGCTGATACTTCAAGCTATAATTAGAGATCAGTATTATATGGATGTTGCACACTGTGCAGCAATCTGAAGCAATTTGGTTCCACAAGAAATTTTGGAGACAAATAACCACTTGAAGCCTAAAACTGTTCCACTGTCATTATTGCTTTTTGTTTTCATTTTTAAACCTTGCAATTAGTGGGTTTTAAAAAAATAATAAATGAAGCAAAAGGCAAATACAGACCATCTGTGAAACACAAAGGAATTGTTAAAAGCTGCATCCACGAGGATCTCTGGGAAGAGCGCCATAGCACAACTGAGCATTCAGCCAGCATGATATAATTACAAATTAAACATCTCTGAAACAAATTCGGGTTGAAAATAAAAACCCATCAGACCTCTGCTTATTTCCCTGTTTCAGAAAATGGTATATTCAGTTTATATTCATTTAAATGAAGGCTCACTGACAGTGATGTGGTGAGACATAATCTTCTTACACTTAGAACACAGTCTCTAATACTTTCTCATTTCTTACTTTCATTTAACGGAGCATTTTGCTTTCAGTGATAGTCAGAACCCCTAAGCCAGACTGGATCTGATGGCTCTTGGGACCTGCTTGAGGTAAAAACTCTTTCAGCAAAGTCATTAAGTATTTGTAATAGAAGCTCATGTTGACACTTACTGCTGCATTTCCAAGAGGAGCAGGGGTAACAAATGGAAACTTTAGTTACTTAAAAAGAAGAACCCTGTAAATAAAGGAAATGAGCAATGACACAACGTTTAAAGTTATTGCTGAACGATTTTTTCACAAAACCAGATTTTTTTTTGCTGGCGTGCCCCATCTTTCACAGAAAAATGTTACCCTCAGTTTTAGAGGGTAGACCCATATGTCAAATAGATCTGCCTTCTCCATCAAAACCAGAAGTATTCCTAAGAATTGAAGATGACCACGTTAAAACAAAACCCACCAGAATAAAACTTCTTCATGAAGATTGGATTAATCATGAGACTGAATGAACAAATTAGTTCCTCAAGGAGCTTCAAAGTAGCTGCAGGAAAACAGTTTTACCAGTCAGGTACAAAATACTGCGTCAAACATACACTTTTTAAAATCTTCATAATTTAAACCAAAAATCCTCTCCCTCATATATTCAATTTTAAAGAAATAATCAGTTACTAAGACATTTTGAATAGGACAAAATTCTGTGCTTTGAGGATGAGCACAAACCTTAAAGCTTTAATGGAAAGGCTGATGAGGTGATTTTCCTGTGGACAATGAAAGCCAATAAAGGTGTCCATGGTAAGCACAAGTACTGCAACAAATGTAAAAATTCAGGCTTTTGTGCTTGCTGAGCCCATGTTTTGTTTCTCCCTTAGGACATCATTACAGAAATAGAGACTGTGTATGTCAGTGTGAATTTCTGTACTTGGTTTGGAACTTTAACCGTAAATTTTTCTAAGAATTTTCAGTACCTGTGAAGGGACGTGTTTTCCTTTCAGAATTCTGTCTGATGTGCTTTGTGTGCTTCACTTTGGTCATAACAGCTCTTGTTTCTCATTGTAAGCCAATGAACTGAAATTGTGTTTTTACAAGTAGAAAATCTGCTTTATTCCTCTTCTTAAAAAATAACAGCTTATTACTGCTCACTCTCTGAGAAAGAACAGGAAATCAGAGCTTGGGAATGAAAGTAATTTTAAAATAATAGCAGAAATGTAAGGTTATGTTTCACGATTTTCCAACTATGTATCATTGCACAGGTGAGATTCTTGGTCCCGTTTCAAGGTGGTAGAAGGATGCTCTCAGTGTAATTCCTCACTGGAAAGGTTGGCTGGGGAAATAATTGTTATTGTTTATACCCAGTCTGTTCATTTCCATACATCCTTCCCACTTCTCAGCTCTTCCTTCGTGTCCTAGGTGTGTTAGATCAGCAAGTCTTAGCACTGCTGTCATCCTGGCTGTATTTTCTGGCTTTCCACCCTCTGAAAAATTGTTCTCTGGAATAAGATTTCCGTGTGCCTCGTGGGATAACATGAACAGCAGCAACCCAGAGCTGCTGTGCTTAGTCAACATAAAATGACAGCTGCTGTAAATAGCAATTAGAGCTTGCAAGTGGCTGTTAGGAAATAGGTACCTGCTTGTCCACTGGTTGTTTAATTGGGGTAACATACAGACCATGGGGCAGCCAACAACAGCAGTGACTGGGACTCCGACTGACTGCCCCCACTTCCAATTCTTCAGAGACTGTTCACAAAATTATTGAGATTTCTTTCACTCTCCAGTGAATAAGAAATGCTGAGTGAAAGGATATTACATAAATTGGCTGACATTTGCAGGGGACTAGCTAATTCCTGTGTCCTTGTGCTTGTGGTGGCTGTGTGTGTGTGTGTGTGTGCACATGTGCCTGGCGCTCCCGACCCACTCCCCTCTGCTCCCAGCTGTTGGGAGACTGCAGTTTGGGGCTTATGTAAGAGACAATCTAGGAAAACAGGCAGAGCTATTTGGAATTTACCCTCAGCACTTGCCTCCTTCCTCCATTGTGTCATGCACTTTAAAAAAAATAATCATTTTTTGTTTTGTGGAGTGACGGGGACGTGTCTCATCTGAAAAAATGATGTCTGTCTGTCTTGGGGAGGGAATTGGGTGTACCAGAAGACTTTTGCTTGCTTCTGCTTTCCATGGGCTGTGCCTGCAGTCTTGGGAGGCAAAAATCTCTTTCTCTAACAACTGGGAATTGCAGATTAACAAGGGAGAAAAGGGAGATTAAAATGAGCTGTTGGGACTGTATCTTTATCCTGACCTACAGAGTGGCTCAGGTGCCAAGCAAATGGCAGCGTCATCCCAGGAATAGGTACTATGTCTGCAAATGGTTATTCTTTTCTTCTCTCTGGCAAATTATTTCCCTTCACAAGTAACATTGGGAGATTATACTTTACGGCCAGTGAAGATGGGCTCATTTCTGGTGAGAACAGATTGATGTGAAAATCATAAGACATGTTCCAGGGAAAGCAAACCCATCACGTGCATTTCAACAGGAACGTCCCTTATTTTCTGTGTGGAACCCTCCTCTGAGCTGGGCTCATTCTGAATGCTGCTGCAAATTCCTACACATTTGTAAGGATTTTTATCCACAAGTTTTGCTTGGCCTGTCTTAAAACACTGGAAGCACACTCTAGTAAATTTTTCTTATACTAGTTTGGAACAGTGCACTGTTACTTTATTACATGTGATTTTTCTCTTGTGGCCTAGAACCTTAATCCTGATTCCACTCAAGTTTCATAGCAAAGATCTTAGGTTTTTCTTTTAAAAGTGGTTGGGATCAGACCTCTACGTCCTGCCTCTGTTTTATAATGTTTGGAAGATATTGGTTTTAAAAGTGGGGAATTGCTTAAACATTCTGCTCTTTTGCAGGTTAAAGTAATGAAAGTTCAGCTGAAAACAAGAGAGCAGGAACTACAGCTAAATTATTCCCAGAACCACTGCTTTTTGTGTGCTAAAATCAACAGATCAGATTCAGACAGAGGTAAGCAAATGCAACTCCTTTGTTTAGGCTCATTTGTACCACATCAGAATTCTGGACACAGTTTGTTCCAGCCTTTTCACCCCATTGCTTGCAGCATGATTTGCCTTCCTTGCATGAAACCATCCTGGAAAAAAGACTGCTGTCTCAGAGTTAACATAGTTGTGTTTTCAATTATCCCCCCGTGGTAGTGATCCAAACATCATAATATCAGCTAATCCTTCCTTTAAAGACAGTACACAAAGCTGACCTAAAGACACTGAAATAAAATTAGTAAGAGGCTGCTCAGTGCTGATCTATTTTGTATGTGAATGGAAGAACAAAGGCAGCCTGCTTTGCTGCTTCTGGCAGCCAAAACTATTCACCTCTGTCCCTCCTAACATGCAAGGTAGGGACACACCACTAGGAGTTTGGTGGTGTGTCTTGGGCATGTGGCAGCCAAAAAGCATTTGTTTACCCCTTCGTAAAATTTCAGGGGCCTCTTTTTCCTTCTCTTTCCAGAAAAATTACTTCCATCTGCTAAGTATTTACAGTTGCATTAAAAAAAAAAGCACTGAATAAAGCTCCAAATTATGCCTTTTTTTTTTTTACACAAATGACTTCATTATTTCTGTCACATCTTTACTCAGTTGTCCTTACTGCATGTCCCAGACCCAAGCAGTTTCACATATGTGACACATGGAGCCAGGATTCCTAGTGAGAGCTGGCTGGGAACTCAAATGTCTTAAATTAAAACAATGGCTACCATCATCAGTTAAAATTGTCCAATGGATTTTTAAGGCATTTGGACCGAGGCCTCAATTGACTCCAGTTTTAGAGTGCTGAGATGTTTTACTAGTGCTTAACTTGGAGAGCATGGGAGATGTCTGGGAATCAACTGTTTAAAATGATAGGCAACATAGAGATACTATTGAGAAATATTGATTTCTCTAGAAGGTTACATTCAGGGTATTGAAGGTGAGAGTATAAGAATGACAGAAAAGATTTGTCATCAAGCTAACAACTCCAGTGACATGAATTTAATTATAAATATCCCCTAAGCTTGAAAAACGTTTCCAATAGAGCTCCCAAAGAGGTTAATTTCTGAAACACTCACTAATTGTGTGTCTGCCAGTTGTGTGGCATTGGCTGCATGAAACACGGAATCAGGTTAGTTCAAAATAATAGTTGAACTACTTGTTTAATAAAATCACAGATTTTATTAGATGATTAACCTAATTTTATGTTTCTTACAGGCTCTGAAGAAAACATTCTTTGATAGTAACTAATTCCTTACACTGCAGTTTCTACTTCTTCCCATATATACTTCTTCCTGGTCTCCTGCCCTGAGCTCCTGAGAGCTTTGCTATGATGCTTTAAACTGTCTCATCCATTTGCCTTTATGGAGCCTGGAGACTCCATAAAGAAACCAGAGCAGGGCACACAATTTGGATGCAGAAAAGGGTTGGCTCTGGTGCTTAAACAAAAAATATGAGGAGAGGCTCTTTGGTCTGCACTCAGCAGGTTCAGCTTCCTCTAAAGGTGGCTGTTGGGATGAGAAGATGGACTGCCTTCTCCTCCCTCAGAATTCCTGATTCTTTTGTTTGCTGAAGATCACAGGTCTGTGCTGCTCCATTCTGCTCTCCATTCCACAGCCACAGCTGGGAAAAGTATTTATTCTCAGCTGTGCCTCTGTGGTGAAACAGGCCACTAGGAAAGAAACCTGGTGTTCCATAAAAATAACTGTGCTCAATAATAAATTTGTGCATGACATCATGTTCTTAATCTGAAAATAAAGAGCTAAATAGTTTTTAAAAACAAAATAGTGCAAAAAAGCAGCTAGCAGTTTATAGGGAAGAAAGGAAGAAAGGAGAACCATAGTTCAGCAACTAATAATTCATTTTGGGCTACTTGGTACCCCTGTGACAAGGAGGCTGCAATCAGAAATTGTTCTCCAAAGTCATCTCTGCAAATATCCCTAATAAAAATGGCATGGCACTGGTGTCATTTTACAGTGTCTGTGATGGTAGGGATTGTGACAGGAGACCTGCTAGTGGAAATTACAGGAATTCTGTCCGGCACAAGAGGAAGGAATTTGATGTAGGGCTGTAAAGACTCTTGCATACTTTTCTTGGGAAACACACAAGTACCGTAGGTAAAAATATTTGGGTACCTTCATATGGTTGTCATCTGTATTGAGCTAAAAATAGCATCTAGAGATGACTGCCACAGAAGGCAGTGGAGAGGTGCTGTTTGAAGGGTGTGAGTAAAAAGTAATGCTACCATAAATTCCAACCAAATATCCTGTGCACATCCTGTTCTTCCTTGTGTGGAGTCTTGTATACCTGCTCAGGATGCACCCAGGCTTTTCCTCGGCATGGAGCAGCGTCAGAGAGGGCAGGGAAGACAACGGTGTGTCATCACTTTGTTGTACTCACATTATCCCAGAGCAGTTTTGTTTATATCCGTAGAAGGGAGCGAGGCTCTTGGCTCTGACTGTTGCTGTTGTGTGCGAGCTCCCCAGCTGGCAGATGACATCTTGCCTTTCTCCAGGCCCACACAGATGGTGTGAGTGACTAACCCCTGCCTGCACCCTGCACAGCCTACACACTGATGTCACCACAGGAGGCCAACACCTCCGAGGTGAGTCTCCCTGTTTGTTTGTGTTTCGGCCACAACGGTGGCAAATGCAACAATGGGGAAGAAATTAGGAGAAGAAAAACTTCATCTGAGGAGCAACTGACGTCAAGTGTGATGTGTAACCCACTGAAAGGAATCATCGATATTAGCTCGGTCATTTTAAAATAAGTGAATCACTAGATGACAAAGCCCATAAATTGATTCATAAACAGCTGTCATTTTAATATGAAAGCTATTCTGTCTGAAAAATTGCCATTCAATTATGAATGGAAATAACAGCTAAAATCCAGCATTCATCTTGGCTGGGATGCCCAGGGAATATTACAAAATAGACTTTTGAGGACTCGGTTATAGCCAGCCTCGCAAGCATAATATGTGTATGCAAACATCCACACTAAAGTGCTCTCTGGCCACCTTGATTTCAGTTAATTCATTAATATCATTAATTGCAATGAATTTGACTTGCTGGTCTTTGAGGGAAAGGCTTTTATTATTTGCTTGGTGAGTTTTTTACTGTTTTTACAAGGTACTTGTTGACTTTGGTGAAATGACTCAAGGTGTGCAATTAGTCAGAATGAGAGCCTTTAATATTTATGGCAATAAAGTTTGCCACACAGTTTTTTGGGTTTTTTCCCTTCAGTGAAGCACTCCTAGACAATGTGTGAGGTTGTGATTGGTTGCAGTTGCTGAGCTACATAGGCAGGTGATGGCCAGTCTGATGGGATTGGAGATTGCCACCCTTGCTAGGGAATGAACTGGAGAGCTGGGAACTACCATGAGGAGGGAAAGTGCTAGGGGAAAGGAAAATGGAAAAGTGTATGGAAAAAGTGAGCTACAGGGTTACAAGGATTGGCTGGGAAGTGAGAACATGGGCTTTGAACTTCAAGAAAGGAGGCAGGGATTAAGTAGCAGTAGGGAAAGAAAACCCAGCTATGGAGTGCGTGGCTAGGAGCCATAGTGAGATACAAAGGAAAAGTAGTCCAGAGGACAGAGCTTGGCATGAGGAGCTGGGGAAAGATTTAGAAACAGGCTAGAAACCTGTGCCTGACAGCAGGGGAAGGGACGGGAACAGGGTGGGGACAAAGGATGAGGAGACGAGACAGGCTGGGGGCGGAGGGTGGGGCAGCCAAGAGAAAGGAAGATGAGTCTGTGCCTATTTCAGGGTCCTCCTGGTTTTCATTCCTGGGTCTGGGATTACACAGCCCTTCCCTTCATCTGCTGCCAGAAGACATTGAAATCCACTGATAACATGCATACATTGATCCCCACTACTGCCTGTCACAGGGGACAACTTTTTACTGTGCAAGACACAGAGTCATTGTGGCCTGTGGCAAAGCCAGTGGACCCAGCTTTACCTCCAGTATCAGCTCCCCTGTAGGGTATGGATAGGGAATTTGTAAGTTTCAGAGTAGGGCAGACTAAAAATATGAACAGTCCACTAAGTCTTCAGAGCAAACATTCAGACTTGTAATGGCACCTGCAGCTCTGGCTTTTCACCCTTAATTTCCTATCACTGGAATAACATTTATATAGAGCAAGCCCTTTTGGCTGTCCAGGTTGCTTTCAAAGATGGGCATATTCTCACAAAATTTCCAGCCAGTGCCTGGTGGAAGACTGCTCTTGATGAAAGCAATGAGGATGTAATAATGTGGTTTGTGCAGGCATTCATTCTCTAATTTTTCCTGAGGAGGAGAGCAATGTAAACTAAAGAGTGACGCTTATGTAATGAGCATTGCTTTTGCATAAAAGAGAGACAAACCACTGAGCAATTCAACCTCCCAGATGCTTGGAAGTTAATTTTTGCAGGTCAGCTTTGAGATAATAGCCTGGGCAGTGTTGGGAAAGTCATTTTTTGGCAGATAACAAATTCCATTTTGGCGTGGGGACGGAGGATTACAGCTTTTTAAAGTACCACCAAGAACTGCGCTCAGCGTCTGTCCAAGAAACAAACAAGGTTTCACAAGAGCCAGTTGGCTTCAGTTGCACTTACAGTACTTGTAACTTCAGATATTGTAGGAGATGCAGTAATGGGGAACTTGCAGGCATATAGGGATGGTTTCACAGCTGAAAGAGGGGGGAATTGCAGGCTGTGTTTCTCCTGAGTTAGCTGCTGCATGGATGGATGCATTGGGGTGTGGTGGAGCAATAACTACATCCACCCCAGCACTGAACGCTGCCTCAGACTCTTTTGGGATACTTCTCCCTCCCTAGAACTAAAGGCTAATTCAGCACAAGGGACCACATAATTCATTTGTGCTTCCAAAGGCATTCCAGGGCCTGTCTCTCCTGTCTCAAATCCTGGTGTGCTGATACCCTGAACAGTAACCTCTCTTTGCAACAGGTTTACCTCATTGACTGTGCCACTGGAATTCTGTATGTGTTCTGCATGTGATGCTTGGTCTGTGACCTGCTGCTACGGGGTGTTATACTCTGGGGAACCCTTCAGAGGGGCCTAGGTTTGGGGATCCATGGAAACCGCCCTGAAACAAAGAGAAAACAAACGGGAGAGCTGTTGTGACATTCCTTCTGGAATACTATCAGTATGGATTGTTACCAAGAGTGAAGGGGTTTGGGTTTGTTTCTTTATTCTTGCTGTTTTCTACCTGCCAGCCAATACATTCTACAGAAATGATGCAGCGCAAGATTTTAGTTGAGCAACTGGTAGAAACCAAATCCATGATGTAGTAAAATAACTTTTTTTTCCCCTTTTGTAACATCTCACTGATCTCATCTCTCCTTGCCCTTCACTGTGCAGTGATGAAAGCTGCACGATGTGGTAACTCCTGTTCCTTGGGAATAGTCTGTCTTTGCTCTGTTCCACCATGGAGTTAGTTTGGCCTTGGGCCATAACACAGCAGTGAACGTAAAGAGTATTTTCCTCACTTCCACCTATGTTTTAATTTCCCTTATTTTAATTTCCCTCTGCAGTCCCATGAATAATTTAACATCCTCCCGAATTAGCCTATATGGAAGTTCTTAATCATATGGCCTTTGTAAGACAAGAAACTAACTTAAAAGAGGATAAAGAAGGATCTATAACAAAGCCTTTGCTATTTCATGATCACTTCCTAGGTGAGAGACAGTGAGAGAGGCATTTCTGACTTGGAGTGGTTTGCAGTTGATGTGGAAATGTTTGGAGTTCAAATAGATGCAAGTGGCCCTGCTTGAGCAGTGGGGGTGGACCAGATGTCCAGAGGTGCCTTCCAGCCTCGGCTATCCTGTGTTTATGTGCATAAAGAGCCTCTTCTGAAGGGTTTGTAGGTGCTTTGAACAAAAGGGTTAATCGGTTTCTCAGCTGACCAGCTAAACAGTCAGGCACTGGCTGGGCTTTTTCATTTGCCTCACAAATGCTGATTCCCCCCCCTACAGGGAAAGGATCTCCCTGTAATCTCCTACTGTGTGTCCAAGCACTTCCAGTAACTGCTTTACCCTGGAGGATAGAAGGAAACATGTCTGGAGTCTTGAACAGGGACCACATTACTTTGGGACACTTTTTACTACCCTTCCAGTGAAGTGGGATCAGGAGGGGCAAATACCTGAATCATGATCTTGTAGCTATAATGCAATGCTGTGGGAAAGGGATGTGGGTTTATGGTTGTTCCTGCTAAGGAAATCTCTTACCCTTTGGATTTCTTTGAAATCCAGCATTAACTCAAAGAATTTGAGTTAATGATGTTTGATTGCAGAGTACTTTTTAAAATTGTCTTCTTTTTTTTAATGAATGTTATCAGTCTTTATATTGACATTGTTTATTTTCTTAGCCTGGAGTAATTTTTCTAATTTAGTTGTATTACTCTTTATAATGTGACTACAGAGAGAAAGGGTGTGTATATGTCTATTGGAGAGAAGAAGAGGGGTGATTTTGCTAATTCTGAACTCTAACCTCCATAAATACTTGTCCTTAGAACATTATTTCGTTTCTCCTAAGCTGAGGTCACTACTGCATCTCTTACATCTGCAACAGCCGTCAGTGCTTCTAGACAGTTCAGTTCTTTTTCCAAGTGCAATCATTTTGGACTATAACAAATCTGATTTACTGCCAATTTGGGCCTCACTGGATTGTTCCTTCTCTTATCTCCAGCCATGCTGGGCTGTTGTGTTTCCAACATCAACCTTTTGTAAAGACAACCCAAAACAAAGTTTTGGCCATCTGTGGCCACAATCAGGTTAAGCATATATTGTGAAAATTTTAGTTTAGATAGACATAAACAAGTGTCTACTGGTGCTTTAAGAGGAATAAAGTACTTCTCTGATGTGGAATGGAGACTATAAGAGGTTTGTAATAAGGAGGAGATTTTTTTCTGTTATTGATGTGATTTCTTTCTATTATTTCTTTCTACTATTTTCAGGGAAAAAAAAGATGAAGGGAGAAGGAATAAGCTTTTGTTTAAAAAAATATTGATGAAGAGTCATGAAGTCACCAGAAAGATAAATGAAATGAAAACCTGAACCTCTGTTGTAGGATTTTTAAAGGAGTGACCATGCAAGAAAACTTACTCAGGCACTTAATAATATACATGTACACTTAAAATAGAGAAACTTTGCCTCATAAACTGCACTTGCAGCAGCAGGTGAGTAAAATATAAGACCACTTTCTACAGTAACTAATATTTAAAAGAAAAACTCAATCAACTATACGTAGGTTTGCGCTTGTTTGCTTCCATCACACAAAGCAGCTGCAGCACATGTTTAAACTCCTGAGCAAACACAGGAATATTGATCCAGAATATGAGTATCAGCTGTTGATGGTGAGAGAACTAAGAACTCTGAGGAATAAATTGCTACTGAATTCTTAAACTCATGCTCAGACTTTGAAGGAATGAAATACAGTTAAGGACTTGAGCAGTTTTTTGACGCTGCCTTTGACAAGTGAATGTCTGGGAATTTTGTGCTGCTGAAGGGAGATGGATGATTTTTTCCACTGCTAGTTGAGGAAAAACTTCAGAAGGGACAGAGCTTATCCATCTCTTTTTGGCTAATTGTTCTTTGGATATGCACCAAAGAGAGGGGTTGGGAAGCCAAGAAGCCCTGGGAAGCCTGGGGCTGATGTTACATTTCCAAAGGTTGGAAGCATTCCCTGCCACCGTAGTGATACAAACCACCTGCTGATGTGTCTTGGTGGGAAGATGGATGAGCTGAAGAGTTCCTGGATGTCTTTGCTCTCCTGGAGTTTTAATTGCTTTTCAAAGGTGAGGGATTTTTTTGTTTATTTGTTTTATTTTCATTTTGCAGTAAGGCAGGCCTTCTGCAGATTAATTTAGGATGCTTTTCAAACACTGTTTTCATGATTCCTATGTGAGCAAACACTCTGGAGATGTTGTCCTGGCAAACTATCAAGGACATATGGCTGAAACCCCTCTAAAAGCAGCTTCCTGGAAGGGGATTGATATTTCCTGGGTTCTCACATGGCAGGATTTGTTATGGTAACTGCTGGAAAGGCTGGGAAAGCTGTAGGCTGGATTCTTGCACCTTGGATTAAAAAGTAAAAACTGATGGAGCTGATTGACCTTCTTACTCTTAATTTGAAATATTTCAAAAATGACTCTTGCATTTTTCAGGGTTTTCCCATAACCTGACCAGCAATATAATGTAGGTTTGACTGCATTTGTTTTGTGGGCTTTTTTCCCAGATGTTCCTGCTGAGACTCTGTAAATTATAGCATTATATATTAATTCAGTGATTGTATGTACAGATGTTCCACAGTTGTCTGCCATCAGAACAGGGTGCTTGTCTTGTTTACGAAGTGCCTTGTGTTCAGTGTGACCCCCATGTATGAGGGCAGTGCTGGATAAAACAGCTTTTTCTCAGAGATAAGCTATTCCTGTTAGAAGCAGGGAATTGGGCTCAGATGATCCTTATGGGTCCTTTCCAGCTTGAGATGCTCTGTGATTCTATTAAAAATCCAGCTGGTTCCAGAACAATGCAAGACAAACACAAAATGCCAGCAGTTTAGGTAAAAAGGACAGGTGAGAGAACAGGTTGAAGGAGAAGTAAAGTAGGGGTTAAGGCGTTATGACATGGAATATGTTTTACACAGGCCAAGAGAAGGCTTGTGAAGGGGGGTGGAAGCACAGGTAATTGATGGTTTGGGTGGAGGGCAAGCAGCTGTATGGGTGGAATTGTGTGGAAGATCTGAGTTGAGGAAGGGTGGTGGTGGGGATAACGCAGTCGAGGCCCCAAGAAAGGAAAATGCTACTGCCAGAATTGCTTTAGTCAATGTGAAGAACAAGATTAATGACCATATTAAAAGACTGGAGTGCAGAAGAAAGCAAAATGACGAAAATAAAAACGGGCATGTTTTTCACTTGAAGAAGAGAAAGGAAAATATATTTTAAAAAATATAGAAAATTGGCAGATCCTGAGGTGGGTGCAGATAGCTTGGGGAATAGGACTTTCCATTTTAGCTCTGTTGTCTTTTAGTTCTAGGCCCCACAGACATGATTCCTAGTGACAAACTTCTAAAGAAGTCTCAAGCTCCACAATTTTACTGGTAAAAACAATTGTACTGGTTTTTGAAAGGATTGTTTGATAAGGAATTTGAACTGACTGCGTTACCTACGCTGCCAGCACAGGGTTGGGCCCACCATGGAGGTCAGGGCTCAGAAGACTCTCAGAAATATCAGGATCTTGTCCCATAAAACATGATGTTGATGCAGCAGGTTGGTGACAGGGTGTCCAGCCGGCCAAGGCTGTGCTCATGTGGGGTGCACTGGGGTACAGGGACTTGCTCCTGACCCGTTGGCCACATCCCTCTTCTCAGAAGAGGGAATGTTGACCTGTGAGAGGCTGAAACGTGATTTGCCAGGGCAGCGCTCAGGGTTTGATATGTGAGAGCTGTGAAGGGCTGCTGTGTGTGCAGGGAATGCAGAGATACAGAAATGGCTCAGTGAAGCTGTGGATGTGTCATCTTTAGAAAAGGGTTTTTGGGTTTTGAGCATCTTTAGGTTGTCTTTTTTATTTTTGTTTTAAAAAAGAACTGATTAGGTTTTTTTTTCTTTTTTTTTTCTTTTTTTTTTTACATGTTCACCCCTTCCCTGAATCTACCTTCATCTTGTTTTTATTGACCTTCCAGGAGAGAGGCAAGGGCTTTGGAAGACTCTGCAGTCTGAGGACACAAACTGCCCCAAAAGCAGCTTCTGTTGCAGAAGAGGAGCAAGAGGAAAACAAGGAGAAGTCTTTGCTGTTGGCCGTGACTGTCCAGAACTCTCAGGTACAGTGAAAACAGTGGGATTTCCAGGAGAAGCAGCAGAAAATGCTGGCAGCAGATGGGCAGCAAGAAGCGGGGGAACCTGAGGAAGGGGGGGATGCTGATGGAGCAATGGGGCTGCAATCCCTGTGCATGGAGAAGGACAGTGTGTGACCCTCAGCCGTGCTCGTTGGCTGACACGGGGCCTGGGCCGGGCTCTGCCTGCTCCATTCATCTTGATTAAGCCTCTGGAGTGAGGGTGTGGGAAGCAGTGTAATTGTCGCCGATTCTGGTAAAGAATTGCAATTCATGGCTTTGCGAGAGGCCAGGGCTGGGAAGGGAAGTTAGCCGGCAACAAAATTCCTTTACGTACGTGTTAGCAAAGAGAATGTTACAAATTGCGTAAGCTGCACAGAGTGTCTGCCCTGGCGCGGGGCTGTGCCCGAGGACTGCTGTGCCTTGGCTCTGGGAAGGGAAAGGACCAGCGTTA